>JBAFWW010015103.1:0-26496 GCA_036873685.1 Agapornis canus
TGCATCAGCTACTAAAAAGGAGAAAAATTGACTGCTACTGCTAAACCCAGGACACTCTTCCTGTGTTGGAGGGAAAAATGCTGATATGCTCAAAAAGTGACAGGATAGAGGGAAAAATATGGTACCTTAACTTAACATTATAGAAGTTCTTAAGCCCAAGGGTATTAGCCGAATGTATATTTTAATGAATAGAAGATTGTCAAATATGTGTTTAACTTCATTTGATGTCTTTAGTTGCATGTGGGGGGCTTTTTTTCTCTTTGTAGAGTAATCTTTATGATTGTACTTCAATGATTTTTTTCATCAGTCTGGAAAACTGAAAAAGAAAATTTAAAATAATTAACATTTCCCTCTAATCCACTTTCTCTGCAGCTGTCATCTATAATTCTTTAATGATGTACATGCTTTGAATAAACCATATATTTTAAAATAGTTTGTAGAAGGCAAAAACCTTTCCTATTTTTGCGTTGTATTTTTATATTAACTTTTATCAGCCTATGACTGAAAATCTTCCTCCATTTTTGAACTTTCTGTAATGGAATGAGATGAAAATCTAATTCTGTACTTCACATATTCCATAGGCCAGTTCTGTCCTTCATTTAATTTCATTAAGTGGGTCTTGCAGAGAAAAGAGTAATCTACAGGGATCCCTTGGCCCCAAACCCTTTTGAGAGTGGCTGGCAAATTGGGTATGGTAGAGGCAAGTGGAGGAGGATCCTACCACAGTCTTCTTCATACGGGTGGAAGAACCATGAATGGCAGAACCTTTTCTGGAGAAGAGATGTTATCCAGAGCTGCTGCTGCTCTGTTGAGTGCTGTTGTTTTGCTCAGGGTGCTCACCCACCTCTGCCTTCATGTACCGCCTGAAGGATGCTGGCTTTACTGCATTGCTCCACAGCTTTGACAGGGTGTGTTAACCTGAAATCTGATGTGGCATGGTAAGAAACCAACTTTGCACCAGCGGTTTGCAAACAGCGGAAGCAGTTTGTGTGCAGTACAGTCTGCCCAGGTCTCCCAGGACGGTTGAGATGTATCCGTGCATAATGATCTTGTGCAGTTAAATAGAGCACACTGTCTAAGATGAAAGTCAAATTTAAGAACAGCCTTGTTTTCTTCCTCTCCCTCCACCCACCATTGCTGCTTTCACTATGGGATGTCTTCCTGCCTCCCCATCGCTCCCCGAAACACACAAGCCCTTCTCCCCATTCAGTGTAACTAATCTGGTTTGCTGACTGCGCTCTGCTGGGGCTTTAAAGTGATGCCAGCTACTACGTACTAAATGCAGCATGGCAGCATTTCAGAGTGAAGCTAAAAACCCAAATCCAATAAGCAAGGAAATAACTATAAAGATGAAGCCCTGGTTTCCATTCTGTCTGTCAGCTTGCGGCCTGATGGGGCAGGTTTGCACTAAAAGTTGGCCATGGACTCATATGTTAGAAACATGAATACTCCTCTTTGAACTCAAATCTATGAATAGATGCTTTTTTTTTTTTAATCTTATAGGAAAATCACATTATTTTCAGGGATGAGCTTTCAAGCAGTTTGGATCCCTTTTTCTCTCTGCTGGGATTAGCAAACAGCAGTAAAACTCACACTTCTCTTTCTAAATCCCTTTTCAAAATGGAAGGTAAGTTGCCCAAGCTCAGGTTTTGTTCTTTTGAGGTCTAACTGAAAGTGAGTTTCAGTGACAAGGTTCTGATCATGCAAGGTACTGGTTTTCCTGAAAATGAGCAGATTTTGTAAAAAATACTTATATTTCAAGTGAATGTAGATTACTAAGTGAAAATGTTCTGTGAAGAAAACAGGTTAAATGATTTGCTATTTGTTCAGTTTGTGGGGAGGACTTTGCAGAAAAAGCAAAAAACCCCCAAAATACAGCTACTGGGTATCATGTGGGAGCACATGGTGACCAGAGTATAAAGGCATGGGGGAATGGGTGCTGGAAACAGGGAGAAGAAGTAATGGATGCTGGAAGCTTTGTAGTAATCTAAAATGGCAGAATGATATTTATCTTCTGCCAGGGCATCCAGAGGAAAAACTGTTCCTACAAGGTTTCATCAGGCCAGTTTTCATTTTTTTTACTTCATTTTTATTGAACAAAAAAATCAGGAAATTCACCAGTGTGAGGAGGATTAAGTGTGGATAATCCATTTTTGCGACTCACTCTGATAAGAAAAGAGCTCATCCGCTCCCCGTAGCCTTGCATCTAAAGACAGTTGCTCACAGATTGCACAAAATATGTCTCTGCATTTTTAGGACTCCGAGACAGCATCTTGTGAGCAGATAAAACTAAATAAAACCTGACAAACAGTCTTTGTGCTGGAGAGATGAGAAGGAAGACGCAGATAGTTTCTGTTGGAGGATTTGAATATGAAGCTATGAGAAAAAGCATTGAGTTATAACTTGAACTCCTTAAATGTTCTCTAAAACATGAACGATCTCAGTTAACTGGAAGTTATTGCACAACTGATGCTGGGAAGTAAAGGTTTATTTTTAATTATGCTGCCTTACATAATGGTTACATGGTGATGAAGACAGCTTGATGAAGTGGTAGAGATTTAAGCATACCTTTTTTAATACACTGAATTTGCAAAGTGAGGTGTTGATGCATTCATTTATCCTTGACTCATATCATTGCCTGGATCTGTTCATGGCCTGTGTTTCATTTCTCAGCTATTGAGGAAAGTATTAGTTTGTTCTGTACTTGTACAGCCCATGGTTGTGATGACAACTACTTGAACGTGTTGTTCATCAAGATAATAAATACTCTTGTCCACTTTTAGTTTTTCCTTTGAAGTGTTCTGGGCAGCAGACTGGTACACATGCATCTGTTACAAACATGGAAATCAATCACTTCTATAATTTAACTGTAATTGTGGAAAACCTATGTAAGCTGGATGACTTCTTAACTAATTAATTTAACAGTGGTTAGAAAACTATTTTCTGCCTTGGTACAATAAACTTTTGGCTTTAAAAGCTGAGCATACAACATGACAATTAAGTCTGTTGTTTTTAACTAGTGACAAGATCTGCAGAAAGTTGCTAGCAAAAAAAAGGGGGAAGAGATTTATGGGAAGGGGATGGAAACTGAATTTTTTGCTTAAAATGTAAAAAAAGGAGAATTTTTTTTTTGGGTGGGGGTTTGGTTTTTGATTTTTTTTTTTTTCACTTCAAAATATCTTCTATGAAATACTTCCTTTTCCCCTTACTTTGAAGTCTTTGTGTTTGGAGGGATGTCAGTGTGGTGCTTTGGTTATTATTAAAACTTGCCCTCTGCCTGCACACTTGGAAATGGGCTCCTTAACTCCAGCCCACAGTGGGGTACATTCTGGGGTGCTCATGGCCGAAATGGTGTGTTCTGAAGTGTGATGTTCATTGTATCTAGCTAAAATACTCATCTGGAGGAGCCACCACCAGCTGATCAAGTCAAGCACAATGCCAGCCAGGAAGACAGCAGGTCATGGAGTGGTCCTGGTTTGACTCTTTTTCAGACTTAAAAAGGCTTGTTCCTAGCTGTGACCTAGCTACTGCCCAGTTCCCCTACCTTTGACAAGTGGCTGTCTTACAAAAGGACTGATGATGACAATGATTATTGTTGAGCTGGCCTATACTGTGAAGTGGTTTTAAGCTAAATGATGATAGGCACTTGTAATAATAGCTCCAGGGAAATACCATGTGAGACTCTTCTGCTTTGTGGCCTTGGGTCTGCCCTTCCCCCTCTCCAAATTCTATACTTTCGGTAAGCACCAAAGACTTTCTTGAGTTACAGAGGAAAAGCTGGAATTGATTTGCAAGCTGTCTTAATGTGGCTTTCATCAGAAACTCACAGCTATTGAGTATCTCTGGCAAAGTCCTGTGAGAGGTTTAGAGCTTTGCTTTATGAATGCATTTATTAATTAATGTCTGCCTCCCTTTCATGGCTTTGATTTTTTCTTTTTAAATGGGAACCATCAAAAAGGATTTAATTGTAGTGATTTTTGAATTCTTTTGTCTTTAAAGTATTTGTCAGCAAAAGCATATGAAATTGAATGGGTGTAAAGATTAATAACCTCAGATCCTTTCAATAAAATGGAATTAATGCAAAGAAGATCTGCAATATCAGGTTGTATCTACAGAGTCAGACATGCAGAGACGGCTGAGGTACATAAAACCTTTATTGGGAATGACGAGACTTTCTATTAGTGATCTTATAAATGAACATGCTTTCATCCTGTTGTTTGATGGGGAGGTTAACACTCTGAGTGGTACCTTGTGCCTGGTGTTAACATGCACCTACCTGCATAGGATGGTGTGCTGGCCTTCCTTTTCATGCTTTTCCATGTATCTTTGACTTTATGACAAAGAGAAAAACAGTAATTTGCATGTTTGTGAGCTTCTTATGTGAGTACATGCCTCATATTCTTTTGAAGGACTTTATTGCATATTTTTCAGATAGCTGGGTAAAGCAGTCCAGGGAGGCAGGGTGTCATGTACTCTCCAAACCAGTCTGATTTCCCACAGCCAGGGTAGGTTTTGGGAACCCTGAACTGGGATTAAGATGCCTGTGTGATTTTGAATGCTACAATCCTGCATCCTTGTTTTGGCAAGGAGCATACTGTGGGTATCAGGGCTACACTGTGTACTGTTTATCTTCATCTTTCTTACATATTATGGGAAAGTATAATTATGGTAAAGCTGAAAGAGAGGCATTGAGATAATCAGTGTTGGTGCTGAGGGAAGGACTTGATGGGAGGAATGGTTCAGCTGCATACCCTCAAACTCCAGAAATATGTTAGCTGGGAAGAGGACACAGAGGAGCTGCAACAAGCAGCAAATAACCTCAGGAGTACATAATGGTGTTCATTTGGGTATGATGTTAGATGTGGCATGTAGGCACAGAACACATAAAGGATGGGCTTGCAGTTAAAGACTGTGAAGAACAAATAATGCTGAGTACTGCCAAACCCTATTAATCGGCCATTGCACCAGAACCATCACCTCCTCAAGGGCACTTAAACTTTTCTTCCCTCTTTGTGAATTAGTTGACTTTCCTCAGCAGCAAGAAAAGATAATTCACTTTTATGAACTCTGGTTTACTGAGCTCAGCCCTGAAAATTAAAATCTGGCTGCAACTGGCTTTTGCTATGTGGTTCTTTAAGGGAAAAGCTGCTGGTTTCTCTGGGATTTAGTTGAAAATATGCTGCTGCTATCACCTTGCATGTGTGTGTGCATCCCAGGGGTGGGTAGACCCCTGTGTCCTGCTTTGTGCCTTGTCTTGGTGGCATTTTATTTATTTTATGGTGGCACCATTTATTTTGGTGGTGTTTTACATCAGTAGGAAACCAAGACAAGATAGAACTTAAGCTGCATTTGAGAGCTACTGCCAGCATGCATTGCTATGTGCGCCTGGTCTGTTTTAGCCCTTTTTCTCATGGGTAGGAGACCTTTTGTGGGGTGGAAGTGACTGGTGACTTATTCATTTGTTCTTGTAACTTAGCAGTTTACTTCCACCATAAATACAACCAGAAAGGAGGCAGCATCATTTGGCAAAGGAAACATTTAGGTTCAGTTTAATTTTGCTGGAAATGTTGTTATAAACAGCTTGAGGGTTTTGACAGCACAGTGTGGTGTCCAGCCCATATGTGGGAGGCAGGGAAGACTTTGTAGAGGGATGCCAGATGTTTTCCTATGCTTCAGAGGATTGCTTTGATACTTGCCCTTTTGGTGCGATCTTCTCTCATATGAACTGAAGAAACTTAGGTGGATCCCAGATATATGCGTTGCTTGTGGACACTGAGCCAGTGTTTATATACAACAGGAACTCCGTAGAAGTCAGATCTTCCTGCTTGGTTTGGAGCTTCAGGACCAGCTTGGATCTCTGTGTCATTGTCTCTGATGCATCGCTACTGCACATGGTTCACTGCCAAGGTAATGGCAGTCATGGTCACTGGTGGTGCTGCCTGTCATGTTTCACCTGTGTATTTTCATGCCTCTGATGGTACTGTGGGGATGCTTGTCTCTGGAGGAGCAATATGATCCTTCTCAGCCCTGTTTGGGGATTGGAAGTATCTGCTTTGTTCTTGAAGTCAGAGCAGAAACATTACTTCAGCTGATGTTTGTTTCACCCATGCCAAGCTGCCAAAAGATGAGTACTGGGCGCGACTCTGTGAGTATCTGTTTTGTTGCACTGGGCTTCGGGCTTCAGTATAGAAAAAAATGTGTCTGTATTCTTGGAGAGGACACAGCATTCAATAGGAGGGCTCTCAGACACTGGGGGCAATTGTGCCTCTTTTTTGATGGGTATCTATTTTTCTCCAAGGAGGCATATGGACTGGGAAGTCAACAAAATACAGCACCAGGGGGATATTGGGGATTGTGGGATCCAACTGCCCATCCTGGAGCAGGACCAGTATGCTTAGGCCATCTCAGATGGATGGGTCCTAGCTTACTTAGCTTGTTCTTTTAAAAACCTAAGGAAAGAACATTACACAACTTATTTTCCTAGCTTGTTCCTATGTGCCCTGTCCTTGCAGCTTTTTTCTAATGTGTACCCTGAATGTTCCTTGCTGGCAATTAAGCCGATTAATTTTTGGTTTACTCTCAATGGGCATGGAGTACAATTGACTGCTGTCCTTTTATAACCTTACACAGCTTTGAAGACTGTTATAATGTTCAGACCTCTCTTTTTGAGAATAAATAATTTTCTTTCTTCTAGCCTTTCCTCAGAGAGACAGACAGCTTTGTGGTAAAACATGCAAAACCTAGAATATTACTATTGGTCACCTAGTAGGCTGTCTTACTGTATGCAGTGGAGATGATTAATGGAAAATGCTGGGTATTATCTGTGATGGCTATCTTTATTTCTAAGTTTATTGTTTCTGAACATCCTTATAAAGATGGCTTTACCGGATAAAAGTACACATATAAGAGAAAAAAAATCTTCTCTAAGACAAAATGTTACTTTTTACACAGTTCCAGTTCTTCTTTCTTCCTTTCATAGTCCCAAATGCAGAGATTAGGGAACTGTGGACATTTTATCTCCCTCTTTACCTCAGATCCCTGCTACATAAATCATGCATTTTCCACAATACCACAGAGCAACTTTCTAAATATTGGGGCAACCAGAGCTGGGGTTGCTGTATGGATTTGAAATAATGACAGGCTGTCTCTTTGCAACTGAATATTTGTCTGTGTGGGTGGGTTTTCCAGCTACTCTCTTCTAGAAGCAATATAAAAACAGGGAGGGAAAGTTCTGGTTTCAAATTTATTCAACAGATCCCAGATTCTGTACCATGGATACAGACTACCTCACTAATATTCCCAACAAAGAATGGAGGCAGCACCACAGCCCTGCAATTAATATTTCACTTCAGCAAAATGTTATGATGTAGCTGTTCAAATTCTCTGTGTGTACAAAATCAGCATTTTTCAAGCATCATTTTGTGCTGTGCTTTAGTGTCTTGAGAGAAACGTTGCAGCAGAAATTGGTTGTTAGTTTATAAAAAGCACAGTCAGTACCACATGGAGGGATATTTGTGCTGTGTGATGTGGTGTGGCACATCCTCTCGTCAAATTATAGGCAGACAAAGTTAATTGTGAGTGTGATGCCAGGCTGCAGCCAGCTCAGTGACTGCCTGGCCTGGACTTTTGGTTGGGTTCCCGTGCTACATACCCTAGATCTTGGGCTGCTGGTATGAAAAATATGAGGTGGGCATCTGCCCGCCTGGGCTGTTGCTCTTGCTCCCACTGGAGTGGGTCTGTGGTAGGATGCGCTGTTCCCTCATGGGTGCCAGTGTCAACAGGATGGAAGAGCTTGAGCAGCCATGCAAGGAAGAGCCTTGGCCATTGCAGGGGTATACAGGCAGAGTCTAGTCCTGCAGCTAAGTGTGACTTGGATATAATGGTTTTTGGTGCCCGTTCATCAGGGAATGTAGTGACGGGACAAGGGGTTATGTCTAAGGGCTAAGGGCTTAAACTCATTTAGGGGAAGTTCAGGTTAGATACAACGAAGAAGGTTTTTACTGTGGGAGGGATGAGGCCCTGGCTCAGGTTGCCCAAAGGAGTGGTTAATGTTCCATCCCTAGCAGTGTTCAAGGGCAGGTTGGGTAGAATCTTGGTCTAGAGTGAGGTGTTCCTGCCCATGGCAGGGGGTTGGAACTAGATGTTCTTAAGGTCCTTTCCAACCCAAACTGTTCTGTGATTCTATAATGAAGTGAAGGCTGACCTAAGGATGGGCATATGTAGAGGGAAGGGCCCCCCCTTTTTTTTTCCTCTTTTATTAATTACTTCTACCCCAAATCTTTGAAGTGCTTTGTTGTAGACAATAAATACATAGTTGAAAAAGGCTGGTGAGTACTTCCTTGCTTGACCCAAGTACCTGTCAAAGCAGTTGCAGTTGGGATAATAACATATATGCAGAGAATAACATATCTGCATCTGAGCCAAAGTACTTTGCATATTAGCTGCCCAGAGATGCTGGGAGAAAGCTTCATAACAGTTGGGGTGCTCACAGTCTTGGATGAGGGCTTCTGTTAAATAGAAGATCTGAACTCTGCATCAGAAAAACAGAAAACCCTCAATATCTAGTGTGAAGTGCTTAGTGCATTTAGTTAGGTTTGCATTCCTGCTTCTTGGAAATGTGAAATTATAAATCAGTGTGTGTTTTATTTCTGTTTCACCTCTATGTGTTTCCATCTCTATTATCATGGATGCCACCAGGTACACATAATCATCAAACAATGATCACATCCCCGTGTGTGCAGCAGTGCACCCTCCTGTGTATCAGTAGCCCAAAGGGGATGTTTCACACTCATACAGCTCATTTAGGGAAGCATTCAGGATTTGCAGACCTACTAAGAAATGAAGTTTGCTTTCTCTCCCATGGTAACCACCAGTTTCTGTCAACTAGCTCAGTGCCAATCACTGTCTTTCATACGAAGACACATTTTTATGGAGAAAAACTGGTAGAAAAACAGAGCTGCTGTGCATTTAGAGACAAGATGTGCTTTAATTAAATCATTACTTCAGGAGAAGTTGTTTACTCAAGCTGGAACACAGGCTGCCTTCACCCTGGCCAGCAATGGCCTCTCACTAAACCCCAGGACTCTGCCTGGAATTTGTTCTTAAGAAGTAATCCTTGTAAATCCTCATCTCAAATGGCAATTTTTTTCCCTGGTTTCCCTGATTTTGCTAAATAGCCTTGATATCTTTGCCTGTTATGTCTTCCCTATGCCTCAGGCAACTCCCTATGCTAATCTTCACTACTGAGGCTGTTTTTTCTTTAGTCTGTGGTTTTGCATTGGTTAATCTGGGTTCTGCATGTGACTGGTTCATCTTGAAGTACAATTTTAATTTGGATCAAGAGCGAGCATATTGTTGCTTCCGCTGAATTATTGTAGATGCTATGTAAATTGTTCTGTGGCAGTCTGGGTGAGGACAGCTCTGTGTGCTCTGCTTCAGCACCCAACATGCTCTAATTTGCCCACTGATGGTTGTCTTCACTGGTGCAGAGCCATCTCTGCAGCTCTTCTTCTTCTTGGCACAGGGGACATGCTATTAGAAATGCATAAGTGACAACTGGGAATTACAGACTGGTGCAATTTAGGACAGTTCAGAAACTCTCAGAAATTGTGTTGGGAAATTCACTGGATGGAACTTGAGATAGAAAAAGCACAGGGCTCTGACCAGTGCAGCTGAGGACCCCACAGAGTAATGCTTAAGATGTTTCCTCCGTTTGTGAGTTCATATATAATATTGTTAGCCAGTGTCCAGGCATCACACCAAATTCTGTTAAGTGTGATCCTGAGAGGATTAGCTAATGACTTTCCATACTGATTTGGTAATGACTTTTTGGAAAGTGGGAGCTCAGCAGAAAACAATCCTGGCAATTACTGTCTGCTCGTGTCAATACTGCAAGTGCTGCAGAGCAGCTTCATGCATGAAATGGCTTAAGTTTGCAAATTAAGTCTGTCTCAGTCTCCCTAGCCTCCCTACAGAGTTCCTTACTGTTGTCTGATACAAGAATACCTTTTATACTCCAAACTCTTCGGGGCTAAAGGTGATTATAACTTCTCTGAACAGCTTCGTGCTCTGTCTGCTACAGGAGCCTTTTGATGGCAAACCCTGGGTCCTATTGGCATTTTGGGTGCAGTTACATGATGTAGCTGAGCCTGCAATGGCTGTTGGCCCAGCCATGACATCCCCAGGTTGTGCAGATCTGTCCCCTCTTTTGCCCTGAGAGTGATGGTCGGTATGCTACCAAAAACAGCCAAAAAGCTTTTGGTTTTCTAGGCCTAAATTTCTGCTGTGGGCAGCTTACCCTGGGGCTGGGTAGGCAGTGCTGCTGGCAGGGAGGTGATGGAGATGTCCCCCTCACTGGCAGGACTTGACTGGTGGAGTGGTGGAGATGTATTCCCCAGCCATGCTTTTTGCTCAGCTGAAGCCTCTCTGCCTCACAGGCAGGATCACATGGGAGGGAGGGTGATGCTGCCTGACAGGTTAGGATAGAGGAACAGAGCTGGGAGTTTCAGGGAGAAAATTCAGGCTTGCCCTGGTTCCTTCTCAGCTCCTGCTTTCTCAACTCCTGCTGTCTAGCATGCAACCCACTGCCCAGGTTTGGTGGGATGCTGCTGGAGGGATGCGTAGCAACCTGCCTTTTGTGCTGGGTGAGTGAAGATGATTAAATCCACCTCTAGCATGATTAAATTCACCTTTTGGCCTTTTTTCAAAATTTACGTTTTTCAAAAGTAAAACTCAAAGTGCCCAAATGCTAGCGAAAGAAGGGATTTTAGGCTTGAATGCCCAGTACAGGTACCGCTGGCAATGTAAACTCTCTCTTGATGTGCAATCAACTCGTAAGGAAGCCTCTAAATGTTCCCTGAATGAAGGACTGGAAACAAGGGAAGAAAGAGTTGCCTGTGTAAACCCTCACAGCTTGGAAAAGTGCAGGGAGATGCTGAGTCCAACCAGACTTCTGATCTCTCTTCCAGAAAGGTGAAGCATGACCTCACATTGGCCCTTACTGTATGCAGAGAACAGTTACGCTACAAGTACAACTCAGAGAAAAAACAAATACTTGAACCATACCAACATGCAGGGCTTTGTTTCCTCTTGGAGAAAAGGAAGTGTGTGCAGCCCAAGCCCAATTGCATTAATTTGTACTTAGTTTCTAAGCACCAGTTTTGCTAACAAAACAACAGTTAAAAGATATGTTTGCAGCTGCATTTGCAACTTCATCCTCTGGCCATTGTTATGCATAATTACTCAGTATTTTACCATTTCTGTTATGCTCCCAGTAGTCTGTTTTGAGAGCCAAAGCACACCATTGAGATGTCTTCTTGTGTCCCATCTGAGGCACTGAAATGTGACTAAGTGCTTTGTGCTTCTTGTTTTACCCCTGTCACTTGATGCTTGATGTAAAAACAAAATAAACCATCCAACTTGTAGATGAGATAGCAAAGTTTGGAAGTTAAAATAGTGGCCTGCATGCCAGTTTGCCTTCTGATGTATGAAGTGTATAACATACACCTTTAATGAATCCTTAGAAAGAGGAAAAAACCCATGCGGATATGCAGTATATTGGAGCTAAATTTAGCTGCTCTGCTCTGTTTCTGACTACTTTTGGACACATTCTTAATAGCATTGGTAAACTTGGTTATAAAGAACAGCTTAAAATTGAAAGTGTTGGATAGATTCTGACAGTGAGCACAGAAAATCATGTGACTAAGAAAATTCTTCTTATGCTTGTTCTTACTGGTATGTATTTCTTTGGAAAGTTATTCACAGTATGTACAAGTATGTCCTTCAAGTGGGAGTAAGCTCATCTCTCCTATAGCTGCCTGCATTCCCCCGTCTCCACCATCACAGACCCTATGCACTGCAGACAATCATACCTTTCCCAGGTTTCATGGGGATTTGTTCAGCTGAAATGCAATTATTTTTCCTTTGTTTTGGCAACTGTACTTTACCCACTCACCTCCGCCTGCAATACAAAAGTCAAGAGCTTTTTATGAAAACTATTTCTTCCTCCTCAAACACCCCTGCAATGAAATAGTGGCAGATCTTTCTCTGGAGACCAAATAGGATGTTACGAGCATACAAACCAAAGACATTATAATGGAGACTGATTTGCAGTCTTTATGTATAGCAGCCATTGCCAGCTGTTGGCCACAATAAAGTGCTATTGTGTGCTCCCACTGGGAGCTTGCTGTCCTCTCCTGCAATGCTATGAATGGTGCCAAGTGCATCCCTTCACACTCTGCCTTGGAAGGGGGACATCCATCCCGGCTGTCCCTACAGGAGCAAGTCCCCACTGCTGCCATTCATCTTCCTACAGCTTTGGTTGAACAGAGGCGCTTTGCAGGCCTCCCCATTCCCTGTGCTCCTTGTCACGCAGCTGCTCTTGTCCTTCTCTGTTCTGGGGGCAGGCTCTGCTGCCTTATGGCTTTCAATGTTGTGTATATTCCTCCCACTGTTCAAGTTGTGTGCCTCTCACGTGGTTTAACAAACTGTGAGTCATCCCTGGTGCTCCTGAGCAATTCTGCACCTTCAGCATCTTGAATCTTGGTGTAGATCCTAGTACTTGGGCCAATTTCTGCTGTTTTCCTTACTTGCCATGATTATGTAGGTTATAAATTTAGATGAAAGGGGCTCTGATTTTCCACTCTTTGCTGCTCCTGGGCCCTTGCTGCATAGTAAGTGGCCAGCTGACAAACACTGCATGTAACATCATGCATATTCCTGCTGACATTGCTGACAGCAGAGCTCATGCATAAGAAAAAATATGCCATAAAGCATAGGTAGCTCTGCAGACTTCTGCTCTATTTATTGCCCAAGTCAGAACATTGGTCAAAGCTCCTCTAAGAGCAAGAGATGACATTTCCCCATCTGCTCGTGCAAGGGGCGGAGTCTATCTTATGAAAAGCAGAATAATTGTTAGAAGACAAATAAGCAGGCCAAAATGCAGTATGCTCCACGGGTAATTGCTCCTGAGTTGTAAATGTGTTCAGTGAGTAGGGGCTGTGTAGCAATACTGTTGGGACCACTTGTGAAAGTTTTTTAATACTGCTGGCAAAGCAGAATGATACTTCTTTCTGACCATGAAGCAAAATAAGACAAGGATTTCATAATCATTTTAATAAAAAGAAAGTTTTCAAGCTTCTTGTGTAAGCTATCTTCTTCTGGGCTATTTCTATTTCTGAAACCAGAGACCCAAGGATCTAGAAGACCCAAGGGCTCTACAGCTATGATGATCCCTTTCCATGTAGCTACAGTTTGTTGACAATAATTTGGTTTGGAAGGGTCCTTTAAAGGTCATCTAGTCCAACAACCCTGCAATGAGCAGGGACATCTTCAACTAGATCAGGCTGCTCAGAGCTCCATCCAACTTATGTTTCTATAACATGCCTCAGCATTAAGTGCAGCAGGGACCTGCAGCTCAGGTCTCACCTTCATATGCCTTGCAGAGTCATCCATGCCAAATATTGAAAGTATCTGATAGTGAACAGAAGATGTTAATTGCATTTATTCAAACGGCAGGTGGCCAGGGTGCAATCCCTCTCCCTCTGAGGGGTTTGAAACCTCATATTGCTTTTTGAGAATGGCCCTGAATTTCCAGGTGAAAGACTGGCAATTTTCTTGATAATTTGCAAAATAAGTCTAAATTTGGTCTTCCTTCCCCATTGTTCTGCTTATGCTGAAAACATTCTCAGGTGGAGACAATGTAGGGATTTTTGTGTCTTACATTTAACACATGAATGAGAAACAACTTGCACAAAACTTTTTAGCATTTTGTTTTGGTAAATAAAGACAAGATCTACCCTCCTCCCCCCCCCCCTTTGTTTTTCTAGTTCAAATTTGCGTATAAGTATTCATGCATTTTCTACACATTTCTGGATTAGTGGTGTAAGCAAAAAGTCCTTTGTTTCTTTGGCTTTGTTGTCACTTGACTAGTTTGTTTATATTTGATAATGTATGATGATAGATCTGTGGCTAATCTTAGCATTGCAGCTGCCTTAGACTGCATGCGGTGTCAAACCTACTCACTGAGTGATCTGCTGTTTCATCTGAAGAATCTTAATCTTTTTACCTGAAGGTGCAGAACATGGTTTAGTGGGAAGGTGTTGGCTGCACCTCCTGTGTCCCTGTCCCCTTGTGAAGGTTTGGGTGTTTCATGACATCATGACACTGGTTATGCAGAAGAGCTGTCAAGTCAAGCACCCATGGCCACATCTTTCCTTCGCTCACCACCCAAAGCAGATTCCTTCCAGAGGTTTGTATGATGAGAGACATATGCTTGAGGTTGGTGGTAATGCTATTTCCAAATATCTGATGGCATTTTGTGCCAAACAATTTCAAATGCACTTACAAAGACAATGGATTGCAACCTGCTATGTATGCAGAAGGGTTATACCCTGAGTTGGGCTTACTAATGCATGCACTGGCTCCTCTGGACATCCAGACACCTGGCAGTGGTTCCTTTTTCAGCAGTCAATGTTCAAAGCAGTAATTCTAAGTATCCAGTGTGGTGTTCTCTTCTGGGCAGAAGGTGTTTGTACTGACCTGCCTCTATGCATCTCTTGACTGCTGTTAGTTCTTTTGAAATGCCAGCTGGCTTCAAAGATCTGCATTCAGTCCCGCACCGTGAATGAACAAGTGCCATTTGGTTGGATCCCTTAAATAGCTTTTGTTCATTTATGGAAAATACAGTAATTATAAACACGCTAGTGTAATAACTCTGCTTAATTAATGGCAGGGTAGTAAACGATACTTGGAGGAGAGGTTAAAATTTACTAGAGGCTGTTGCTGTGTATCTCTTAATTTAATTAAGTGTGTATTAAACTGGGCATCTTCCCCGACCCCAGAGAAACAAGCTCAGTGCACTGGAGTGTATGGATGCTTTTGATTTCAGAAAGCTCTGGTTAAAGGCAGTATGAAAATGCTCTGTGGCCAAAGTCCAGATTCCTTTGCATATATAATAAGGCCAAGGCAGTTTAGCATAAAAAGTTAAGGAATATGCTGTTTACTTAAGGAATTCTCATACTTGTAATTATTATTAGAAGCATTTTTCCAAACAGTGCTATTATAAAAAAAAAATAATAATTCCTATATTCACAATTTTAGCCTTATTTTGGAAGCATTAGTTCTTTTTATAGTTTTGCTCTAGGAGAATGGGTTGTCCTCTGTGTGGTTCTCTTTGCGTGTATGTAAAAGCACATATATATTTAGGCATGCTGTCTAAAGTTTGTTTTTTAACTAGCTGAGGCTGGTTTTTTTCACACTACTGTTAGAATATACAAATCCATCTATCCACAAAAAGAAAGATATTCTTAGCAAAAATCTGAGGGAAAACAGTACTTTTTGGGTTTTCTTTTCAGTAGCCTGTGTCCAGCAATACTGTTTATAACAAAGAGGAAAAGTAATCCTCAAGGAAGATTTGTAACACAGGAGAATCGAGGGAGGATCTGCCAGGTCCTAGGCATTTGTCCTGGTTTTGGCTAGGATAGTTATTTTTCTTCTTGGTAGCTAGTACAGTGCTGTATTTTGGAATAGGTGTGAGAATGATGTTGATAACACACTGGTATTGTCATTATTCTCATTACTTTTTTATTTTAGTCAAATTATTAAACTGTTCCTATCTCAACCAAAGGGATTTACCTTCTTTTCAGATCTCCTTCTCATCCCACTGGGAGTGGGCAAGTAATCAATTGCCAGCTGGGGTTAAACCATAATAGCATTGCATGTCCTGTTTATTTTACAGTAACTCATTTCAAGTTTGCATCATTTGTGTCCTTAGCGCAGGAAAGCCACATACACATATGGAGTGAAGGTTGTCTTGGTTTGCAAATGTAAAAAAAATTGAGAAGCTGCTATTAGGTTAGCTGGAAGCTTCAGATAAACACTGCCATTTAATGTGATGTAGTATCTTTTTTTTCCTTTTGAATAAAAGATTCTAATGGACTTTGTAAACGTATTTTGGGGGTCAGTGTTAAATACTTCAGAGGGAAGTTTACATGATTTATGAGTATGTGTTCTAACCATGCTCATTGCTTCCTTTCTGCAGTCAGTACCCTCTGGATGTTGTTTTACCTTTGTGGTTACAACCTTTGAAAGTAGTACTATGCACATGGCAGGGCCTGGGTTTGGATTTTACTTTTTCCTCAAGTTTTCATTAAATAAATGAGTCAATAGCCCAAACAAAACTTTACAGAGAAAGAACTTGGTGGTATTTGTTTCATAGATCCACAGCATTTGAGCACAAAGTCTTATTAGAGATGTTGAATAAGTGAATAACAAAATGCATGAAGCTTGTACTTGGGTCCTTTTTCTGCTATTGCATAGGCTGCAGAATGAAAAATAACATAAGACGATTAGGATAAAGCTGGGGAGGTCTCTTCATGTTTGATATTTACCATTTGACCAAGCGCTCAGTGATACCATTTTGTCAGAAAAACACTGTTTTTCCTTGAGTTCTTAAAGAAATTTTGTTTGAACTTAAAAAGACAGGTATTGTTAAAAAACCTTTTTTTTCTAGTTTTACACAGAAGTAGGTCACACAAGGGTGCACTGTTTCTTGTTGTAGCTTATAAGCAAAAAATATAAGCATAGAAGGATATGTTTTAATAAAAAAGTTAATAAGGAGATCTGTAAAAGCATTTGAGGAATGTTAGGGTGCCAGGAAGCCAGGCACTTTTAAGAGATTCAGTTACCTGTAAGAATGTTTGAAATTCATGAAGTGTCAACAAGAAAGAATAACGTAATCAAAAAAAATTTCAAAAAATGTGCAAAGAAATTCAGTGTGTTGAAGGTCTGAAAAAATGGAAGAAGCAGTGGGAGAGGTACTCAACAACAACTTCTGAAAGCCAGCAGAGTATAAAGCCTTTGGT
Organism: Agapornis canus; assembly: GCA_036873685.1. NCBI lineage: Eukaryota > Metazoa > Chordata > Aves > Psittaciformes > Psittacidae > Agapornis > Agapornis canus. Next base: position 16,863 of record JBAFWW010015103.1, read on the forward strand.
CTGTGTGATGTATGTGTTCTCTGGGTGTGATGGGTCCTCAGGCTGGTCATGCTGGGGTGAAGGATGATGCTTCAACCCACGTGAAGGCTCTGCTAGGTCTTGGAGCATTTGCCTGGATTTTAGGATGGCACCTGTGTAAAGAGATCCCATGTTTTCTGCAGGGCTCTGTGCAAGACCTACATACTGGTTTTGTGCATGAAACAGCTACTTTAGATACTAAAGCTAAGGCTTGTGGTGCTGTAGCACAGTACTACACACTTCTGTTGGGGTTTGGGTTTGGGTATGTGAGTATTTTGCCTCTGGTGTTTTCCTGGGAGAAATGTGCCTGGCAAGATCTAGAGCAAGCTGAAACTACTAAATCTTACTTTCATGGTAATGTGATGGGCTCTTGAATTAATACTGTTGCTGTCCTACAGTATGATGTAGTTGAATACAAGTTGCTTCAAAGAAATCCCACTGGTGTTGCTGCTTGTTACCCTACAACGTTTGGGTTAAAATAGTAGGAAAAAAACGGATGGCTTAGCTTTGATGTCTGAGACTGTTAAGAATCAGTTGCTCTTTCCTGCTTCAGAGAGCTTCTCACAGCTGTTGAGAGAAGTACTTAGCCCCAAAACGCAAGACTTGTATCCCCCAGGGCCAGTGGAGAAGAGGTTGTGAATAATTTGACTTGAAGTCAAGGTGGTGCTCGGTGGAGCAGGAAATTAGGAGTGCTATTTTTAAATGCTGAAGAACTTATTAAAAAGCAGTAATAGTTTTCATTAGACAAAGAGCTTTGAGTTTTGGAGGCTCGTCATTTGAGGTAGCATCGTTCATCAAGTAAGTGTTTTCTGAAGAGTGCCAAGTGAATCTGTCTTTCTGGAAGAGTTGGTGACTATCAGAAGAATTAAGTAAGGGATGTGGATCTCAGTGACACAAATCTTGGCATGCCAAGTATGTCTCTCTAAATTGGCAGCTGGTGTTGCCACAAATTAGCATTTAGAATAAAATAAAAATGACAAATTTATGTAATGTGAGAATGCCACTGGCACAGGAATTCTGCCCAGTCTGTATCTTTGGGTCCTCTCTCTCATTTCCTCTGTGTCTGTGATTTTCAAAAAGTTTTGAAGATGAGAAGGACACAAACTCTCGTACACCCTCCTCTTCTAACACCAGATAGAAAATGGGCCATGGACATAGGCTTGCTGCAAAGCAGAAAGAATTCAAACTTCAGAAATGGAAATTCTGACTGTACATTGCGGAAGTTGCTGGGAGATGTTACCTGGAGAGGCTGGAGATCCACATCAGTGGAGATTTAAACAAAATTGTTGTGGTGGCATCTGTAGGGTTGTAGTGCTCTGTACAACCCTATTTCAAGCCAGGAGATAGAGGCCTGTTGAGGTACTTTCCAAAGTAGGTTAGTATGCTTTCTCTGACAGAAAAAGGGCAGTCAGGCTTTCAAGATGCTTGTACTAGGTTAAAATCAAGAAAGCAGAAGTTTTACCTCCCTTTGTCCTTGCCCAAGATAGAAAAGCATTTAATGGAAAGAATATTTGACATTAAAAAATTATGTACAACCAGAGCAGAAATAAGGTCCAGATCCCCATAGCTGCAAAAAGTCGCTTTGATTTTTTTCCAGACCTTTAGGTTTCGTAGTAGCAAGTTCCCTGCCTAAGGGCTTCTTAGAGAATGGGAAGTCTAAAGCTGGCAGGTCTTGAGATTGATTTTCTATTTTCATGCTGAATGTAAGTCCAAGAAATTTGCTTGGAAGACACACAATAATTATGATAACACATACACAGCTCCACTGAAATGCCCTGACCCCAAATAGGTCATAAGCTTCAATAGTAACTGTTCTCTGTGATGTTAAAATAGCATTTATTCTTTAGCTTTGTAAGACTTTATAGTTCCTTAGAGTGGCAACCAAACCTTCATATTTGGTGCTTTAGCAGGATTTTCTATTTGTTGGTGCCTGAGATGTCTCTTTTGTCCTAAACAGGGGTGATTTTTGAGCTATCATACTCTTCAGCAGGCAGTCATGCATGTTTGCACAGATCTGTAAACGAGATATTTCCTTGTGCTGTTCAGTTGCTCTTGTTCAAGTTGTATATATATATATAATTAAGACTAAAGAAAATATTTTTCACTGGTTATTCATTGGAAAGCTGATTAGTGAGACCTTGAAACCTAATATCCCCAACAAATGGTTCACAGCACTGCATGAAACCTGGTTTGCAGCAGGCAATAAAAATTAGAGGTGGCTTGAGAGAAAGCCACTGCAGTATGTTTGGAGAGAACGTTAAGGCTCAGGCACCTAGTGGAGGTTATACTGGGTTCATACAGATCAGCTATGCTGCGATAATTGATCAGTGATTACTTCTGATGATCAAAGATAGGTCAAGCCCAGGCTCCATTCCTGCTCACTGCTGGGTCATGGTCCCACACCTTTGTTTTCATGAGCACTAACACTTGCATGGCTGGGTCTTCAGTCTGTCTGTGTGCACCCATCATCCCCTGGAGTAGTGGAAGGGGACTGGCCTCAGACCAGACACTGCATCTTTGGGGTAGAAAAGCCCACAAGGACATAATGCATCCCCAAAGCTGCAGCAAGGAGGTTGCTCAGCCGTGATCTTGAGGTTGGGCTCTGAACTTTTTTTTGTAGCTAGATTGTCAGATTTTGAACTTCTACTTTCTCACCACCTTCATGACAGTGAATGTTTTGTAATGCTTCCAAGAAAAATAAAATAAATAAAAATAATTACAGTGCCAGATGAAGTTTGCTTCTAGTCTAGGGACTCGTGAAATAATTCTGAAGTTTGCTGAAGATGCCTGTGGTTTTTTAGAAACCGTTTCTTCTATAATGAGGGGCTTGGTTTCTAAATGCCCATTTGAGGAGGTTGAAAATCCTGTCTTCAGCCTCCCCAACCACTGCTGTGATTCAGAGTGGTGGGGCTTCACAGGCATGGGAAATGTTTGGAGCAGGATGGGTTTTGATTGCAACATCCAGTAATGGTGGTTGGGAAGAGATGGTGGAAGAGAGAAGGGGAGCAGGATGATACCTGGGGAGCTGGTGTTTGGTGTGTGCTGGTACTTGTTTGCTGTAGGAAGAAAGCAAAGCTGTCCTCTGAGAGCACGTTCCTTCTCTTGATTCACTGTGTGCTGGTTGAATAAGGCAGCCTCATTGAATTTCCGTCTGCTCTTTTAAATAAATCTCTGCTCTCCAAAGCCTTTACACCATTAAATAGAAAGATTAGCATTGCAGCTCACACTCCCAAGATGTTTGAAGCAGTGACTGACTGGTGCCTGCTCACTTGATCCTCATTAAGGTGAATTGCAATGATTTTGCATGAATGTACTGTAGCTGCTTTGGGCTCCAACTGTCCCTTATTTAGGAATCCTGAGTCCCTGCATTGAAGTCAGAGGGTGGCTGGCATCTTGAGGAAGTAGTTTGCAATCCTGCAACACCTGCCTAGGGGCTGGTGGGGGCCCATGGAGGGTCTTGGTATCCTCATGAGCTGTGACTACATGGGTAACAAGGCTGAAACTAAACCTTGCACATGCCCTTCCATCTTAGAATTAGAAACTGCAACACAATGTATCCGAGCAACCTTATTTTTGGCGTTTTCTTTTCCTCTTCCTCTCCAAGTGTTGTACTTCTGCTTTGGAAGATGGTCTGCTCTATTTTTATCCCTCTCATATCACAGTCCAGGAAGCTTGTTTGCAACCCCCTCCCCTTTATCTTTTATGAAATAAAGTCAATATTTAATGAAAGATGAGCAGTTTTGAGATGAAAATGTACAAATATAGTGTTGCAGTGCAGGAAAAGTCAGGAGCAACCTGCTTATCCCCAAGAGGACTTGGCAGGGCTGCAAGTAGGGAAACCCCAGGGATGAATAGCTGAGATGGGTGACACAAGGGCTTAATTTTTCATGCATTTTTTTTTTTTAATATTGTTACCTAGTATATCAACACTATTCATAGAAAAGTAATAGAAAATATCTTTTGGCAGATTATGAGTTTAAGAAATCCTATTTTAATTCTGCTTTTTTCCTTATTGGATTCCCGTTACGGTTTGCACTTGCAAGCTTTTTGTAGAAGCTGTGAGAAATTTCTTTCAGTGTGCTTTGTCAGTGGAGAAGGAGAGTCCATAAAATAGCTATTCCTCATGGGAAAGCTTGCAGTGGTTATTCATGTGAGGTGTTGTTCCTCACAACAGGCAACACCTCCTGTTCTGGCTTGCCTCCTGTGATGCGCATTGGGCTTTTTCCATCGATGTGAGGACTGGCAGGATGAGGATGTGTGATCATCAGCCTTGTCTGCAAGAACAGTATTGAACACCCAAACTCTTCAGCTTTTTGAGGCTGAAGGCAGGGAAAAGGGGAAAAGAAAAGGAAATACTTCCTAGTATACTTCTGTGGCCCTTTTATACCCATACAGGTGTTTTAATCTGATTTTCTAGTGAACATGTTTCTTTAAAATACTGGGTTTTCCCAGTGGATGAGAATGCCAATTTTTTACTAACTCTGTTGTATTTTTAGGGATTTCTGAGGATGGGCATCTGGCTTCATTTTTCTGAGGAAAGCACTGGGACATTTAAATAATTCAAGAGAGAAATTATATGCACTCAGCAAACAGATGTCAAAAAATGAAAGAAGCTTAAAATCTAGGCCTCCAAAGTCACTTCCATATATTTCCCTTTTAAAGAATGCATTTTTAATCAGCTTTTAGAAACAAAGTGCCATGCTGACATATACATACTTGCACAACGTTTCATCATGGGACAGAACAAAGAAAGTGAAACCAAAGTTATGAACTATTGTGTTGTAATATGTGAAATAGATGCTATGATACTGGGTTGGTTCACCTGATAAAGCCCAGAATTACAAGACTGTTACATTGCTGCTTTCCAGATGGTATTAAGATAATTGAATGAGTTTCTATGCTTTGTAACAACAGAAGTTCAAACAAGTGCTCTTCTGGCTCTGGTAAAAATAAACATAGAAAAGGGAATTAAAGAGGCATTTTCTTTTCCAGGAATAAGAGCACTATTCTAATTGTAATTTGTAATTATAATTTCCCATTTGCCTTTTGTGGTCTCATTCAGCATGTTTTCCTTTGTAATCACTTCAGTGATTCACCAAACATAGGTGAAGTGTGGGTTCTTTGTGGCATTATCTCTGTCCCTCTCCATGCAGCACAGCTGCAGGACACCTCCTGCCCTGGGTATCATCTAAGTTGTCAGCCAAAATATGAAGTAGTTCAGTAATCTGAAGGGAGTCTTGCATATTTTAGTAGTATTAATGGAAGAAAAGTAGGTGAAGACAGATAGCATAGGACCTTGCCCTCTTGAGTTTGGAGTTGGCAGGTCAGCCCAGCTCATTTTGAGGCAGCTGATAAAGCTGCTGTTACCACATAGTTCCTTGGTGCCACCACATCATTAATTTGGGTTTGAGGTGTTATAGCCCTGCTTTAACACCTGGGTGGAACTCTGATACAGACTGATCTCTGATGGCTACAGTTTTGTTTAGGGTGCCTGGGAGAGCAGGGTCACTGGGGGGTTCCCACTGTGCCTTTGCTCCTGGGGGGAAATCTTTTCCTATGTTGGGATTTCCACTGGGTTTTGAGCCAGTTTGGGAATATCTTTGAAGGTGATAGACTAATGCAGGGAAGAACAGAGGTTGCTGCCTCTTTCCATCTGCACCTCCAAGGGTGGATCAGGTTATGTGTAGGAAATTGTCTTCTGCCACCAACCCTATCAACGTGCAGATGATTGTTTGTCTCACTTGTCCTCTTTGTTTTGGACAAGTGATTGCTTAGGTTTTATGTGGTCTTTTTAAAGTTGTGTGTGACAGCCTGGTTCTTCTTTCTTTACTCACTGTGCCCAAACAGACCACACTAGGAAGTCTTAGAGAAGAGCTGCAGTTTCATCGGGTCCTTGCTCCCATGTTGCCACAACAGGAGAACCTGGGACTAGCAGAGCAGTGAAGGGTGTACCTGTGCTGTCTCATCCTGGGGAGAAAACGCTTTGTCATGCTCTGGCTTTCCTGGCTTCTGGGTTTTCTGTGCTTGCTGGCAACTCCTCATGAGCTTGGGGAGAGTGGTTCCTGCTGCAATTTCAGAGTATTTCCTCCTCTTTGTTGTTTTTCTTGTTGGTGCTGGGTCTTCCATGCCTGGGAGATTGACCATAATGAAACATTAATCATCACAACACTGAAACTGTTCTTTGCTTTTGCTTGGATACATAGTCCAGTGGTATGGCTATCAAATCCCTCTCTTTGGCAGCATCTTAGTATCTTGCTTGGGATGCTGTGGCAACATTGAAGCTGTAAGTGTTTAAGAAAAGGGTTTGCAAATATGAAGAGGTGGGTTGGATTTTCTTGTGCTGAAATACATGTTAAGTATTAAATATATATCATACAGTCTTTGGGGATATTCTGGTGACAACATAAAGATATTTTATCTGTGATCCCAAGCTCATTTCTAAGCACATGGTGAAACTGAAGCATTGCAAGTGTGTTGCTATGAGCAATACTGCATAGCTGCTTAAGTGTTTGAAGGATTGTTACTTTAGTTTTCAGTATCTGGATTTTTGCCTATGGGGCTCGTTTTTTTTTTTTTAAAAAAAAAAACCCAAAAAAATACATTTAATTTATAGTATTGAGTCTGACATTGCAGAAACACTTTTTTTTTTTTTTAGTGTGTTCTGTTTAAATGAGGCTCACTTTGAAACTTGAGCTTAATGGCAGAAGGTTGGGGGCAACACAGGGTGTGTGGTGGTTCTGTTTTGTGTCTTTTAGTAGTAATATCCTGTTACAGAGAATGATCATGATGAGACCTTACATGGGGGAGCTGGGTCATTGCATGTTTTTAAGTCTTTGGCATGTCTCTGAAAGCCTGTCTGGCTTCTCTTAAGTATAATCTGCCGTTGCACACATCTGAACAGCGTAATACATGCAAGTGTATATGGTACTTCTGTAAGTCCAGTTTATTATACCAGTAGTGTATGGGATGGTAAATATTATTATGTGTGTTTGCTCTAAATGGACTCTTTCTTTTGTTCTTTCAGTCCAATAAGAACATTTGCTCAGAAACTTGGATATTTAAAATTCCCAAAGGCAAGACCTTACTTTTCAGGCTTTGCTCCTTGTCTTTGCAGAGATGATGATTGCATAAAAGCATGTGATTAGGTAAAGCATTGAATCATTATTTATAGACCAGAACATTTATTTACATATTTTTAATTAGGGCTCAATTCAGCACTGAAGTATTTTAAAGCACCAAAGGGATACACAAGAACTACCATGACAGCAACTTACATTCTTGACAACTTTGCCCCAGACTGTGTGAAGATTTAGGGAGATTGTATGTGGTGTGAGCGGGTAAAAAATTGAGTCTCCTAAACAATCTACAGTGGTAAAAGTGGTCCCTGAAGAGTGAACTCTGCATGTGCCTGGGTTGTGGCATCTGGACTCTGCTGAAGTTTGCATGGAGAATACCATGGGGCAAGCATCTCCTGAAGTTATCCTGAGAGCGCGGGCTCCACTGGTTGGGTGTAGATCCCAGCAGAAAATACTTAACAATTGCCAAAACCATGGGAAAATCCCTTGCATTACAAATTGAATTTGCTCTGTCTCTGGTGTGCATTCTCCCCTCCATTTTCTTAATGAATAATTTTCAATCAGCCAACAACCTGAGAACAACTGGACCAAAGGCAGTAGTGTCCTATCCTGTCCAGCTTTCACTGGTACCAGAGTTCCATCCTGGGCTTGGTTCTGTGAAACCTCAAAAGCAGCTGCAAAATTTGGTGATCACACGTTGCCAGAGGAAGGTCAGAGGAGGCTTGGACTGGTCTCACATGGGCTTTCTTAATGAATGCTGCTTATGTCCATGGTGTTGCTAAGACACCTGAATGCAGTGCATTGGCTTCCAATGACTGTGCAGTGATTTGAGACACCCGAGCCCCTGCTCCAAGAGGTCTGACTGCAGAGGGAAATGCATGCTGTGGTCAGCATCACCATCAACAGCATCTTGTCTCTAAGAGGTGACAGCTCATTGCTTCCAGCAAGTTTATACCAGCAGGGTTAACTTCTAGTTTGGGAAACAGAAATGCAGTCTGGTGTGCAAGCTTTGAGAGGCTGCTATAGTTCAGCTGGAGGTTAAGAGGACAGAGGCAGAAATAGCAGGGTTATGGTTCAGTGGCCTGCATCCTTCAGAGGTCACAGATGAGCCCTTGTTGCCACAAAAACCTCTGCATTGACTCGAGAGCAGGAATAGGAGCTGAACTAAAACTGCAGCATGCACAGACTGACCCTCCAGCAATGGAAAGCCTTCATTTCAGGTGAACCGTGCTGCTGGCTGTGGTCAAAGCAATGTCATGTGGGTGGTTTCAGAGAAGCATTCCCTAAGATAGTAATATGTAGTTGGCTTCATGTGTGCTCTTGCCTGTCTGTCAGGACTGTATGGGGGAAAGCTGAGCTCTGCCAGCATGCTGAATTACTTCACACAGCTAAACTGATCTTTCACGGAGAATGAGCAAAGCACAACTATGTAGTGTTGAAGGCAAATGCTGTTGTTGCCTCCAGATAGGTATTGGTGATGGAGATGTAAACTGTTATCTGTGCTTCCTTAGGTTTAAAGGAGATTCAAATTACTGGGAAGTGAAAGAGACCATTGGTGATGATAAGTGAGCAGTGATACGAGGTCTGCCAAAGCTGAGATAGGAAGGATATTCTCCAGGACTCCCTTCTTAAGCACTACCTGGCACAGTTGCCTGGGAGCGCTCACAGTGAACTGATAATTATTTCCAGTGTTCAGGTCAGATTAGAGTTGATTAATGGATTTGGGGAATAGTGATATGGAAATATGTCTTGTTGAATCTGCTAATAACAATAATTTTGCTGTCTTTGTAAATACAGAGTTAAGAGATAATAGAAAATAGCTTCTCTCTTACTTTCTCTTTTTTAAATTGTGGCTTTTCTGGTAACACATTAAAGCCACATCAGTCCATCTTCCAACTGTATTCAGTTTGCAGGGTTTTAAGCTGTAGCTTTATTGGTGCTTATCAAAATTTAATGTAAACAATTTGTTAGGCACATTTGCTTTTTTTAATGCAGAGTTGCAGTACTAGAACATCATATGTTTGTGGATTGTTTGTAATTCTGGCTTCTTGAATCCTGCAAACAATGCAGTCCAAACTTAACATGTTATTTGCATTATCATGTTTTGTGAATAAATATCACGCAGGTCTTTCCCACAGGAAGGTCTTGAGAAGAGTGGAAGCGTTTAAAAATATTTATAGATCTACAAAGCCTTTTTTGTCCCTTACTTTATGTCCCTTACCTCATGTTTTCAGAAAGAACTGGAGTGTGCAGTAAATTCCTATAGGAGTATTCAAAATGTTACATGGAAGCACAGTCCTTTTCTTCAGAAAGCCTTACAACTGAGAAATCTGAGGTTGTGGCTATCAAGGTACAGGTATTCAGTGCTTATTTCAAGGTCATACAGGAGTAGGTGACATTAATGAGGGCTTCTGAAAACCAGATCACTTATCTAGGTGCCTGAATCATAGAATCATAGAATAGTTAGGGTTGGAAAGGACCTTACAATCATCTAGTTCCAACCCCCCTGCCATAAGCAGGGACACCTCACACTAAACCAT
>JBAFWW010015111.1:0-10821 GCA_036873685.1 Agapornis canus
CTGTTTAAGTTTGAACCCGTTACCCCTTGTCCTGTCACTACAGTCCCTAATGAATGTGTTAGGGTAGCTAAGAAGTTCCAGGAGGCAGTGTATTCTGGTTATTGTAAACATGCCCACAAGTGCCCTGACTATTGCAAATGTAGGACTTGGCCCCCCTCCACTGAAAGCTGTTCTCTGCAGCACCAGCAAACATGCACTGGTCTGTTGTGCACCTGAACCTGGGTCTTTCTGCTGGAAATCCAGGACTGACAGAGCCAATAGCAGATACCAGCCAATTCCTTGCCTTCAGTGTCAGTTGCTGTGCTTTGACATTGCTGACTTAATGCTTCTTAGACTTGGACTCTAACCTGGCAATGTTTCTCTTTGACAAGCCATGTAGATATATGAGAAAGCAAAACGGAGTTTTATCATGATTGCTTCTCCTTCCAGGAAAGCTGTCTTTTTGATCTGACAAGTGATGCTCATTAGCTACACTGAAGGAAAATTTTAGTGCATTTAAAGTGCTCTGTGTTATTCTGAGATACAGGCAAAGCAGAAGTGAATGTTCATCTTCCATTAAAGCCAGAGCTGTCACAAGGCTTCTAAAAAGATAACACAAGCAGAATTGTATTTTACCAGTCTGGCCACATTTGAGCTGCTCCCACTCTGGAAAGTGGTGGGGCTGGAGCAGGGAGCTGACAAGAGCCGTGGCCATTTGGGCCCGGGAGCTGCAGCAGGCTCCCTGTAGTTGTGGCACTGACAGTAACCATGGGGAGAAATGGGCTCCCTCCTGTTCCTTGTTTCAGCACCTACCAGCTTGGCTGAATAGGGCTCAGGATTAGGCAGGATTGGCAAGAGGCTTTATTGCCTCCTTGCTGGCTGTGGCACCTGTGAGCTATGCCCATGCCTAGCAGGGACACAACTGATGGTTTGAGCGGGTGATTCCATAACTCCAGGCTTTCCAAGATACGGGTTTGGGTTTCTATTTCTTGGTCTCTGACATTCTCCCAGAGCTGCAGCAAGGATTGTGCTTGCTGAAGCATTCGAGGGGAAAAGCTGCTCCAGTTTCTCTGCTGCAGTGGGGGCTCTTGCCTGTCTGCTCTCCAATGCAGGAGAGATCAATGACAGGTCAGTGAGCACCAGAGGAGTCTGCCCAGTGTCTTATCCCCCCATGTCCATCCTCCCCATGGAGACGGTGGTGGGGAGGGGGCTAGGAGACAGACCTTCCTCACTCTGCTTCTTCCTAAGGTTAATTAGATGAGAAAGGGGAGAGAGCTAAATTGTATTACTACTTGCTTTGCTCCTTTGATTGATGCCACTCTAATATTGACTACAGTGCTTGCTCACAGTAAAACAATTAAAGCCCTGAGGCATCTGCCATGAGCTGTCATGTTCTTCTGCCCCAGATGATTAGTTTGATGTACAGATCTTTCACCCCACTCCTGAGCTGCTCAGGCACAATGAGGGAATATTCTGGCTGTGTTTGCTGCTGGAAACAGAGGTGTTGGCCAATTGCTTCAAGCAGGATATGTTTTTCCTCTGGGACTTGATTTTAAAGGAAAACACCCAGCTTTTGAGGCTTTGTGGCATGGTGGGAACTGCAATTGCAGAGAAGTTGATGCAGACCTGAAGTGTAGAGCAAGATGTTCCTGTTCTAGCCCAGCTGGGTCTGCACGTCTCTGCAAGGGATCTGGTTGTTCCCAGGAGGTGTCTTCAGAACTCCCATCTTTTCATTATACAGTTGGGCTGGAGAGCTGAATTTGTTCAGTGCTTGGTGGCAGATTTGATGATTCTGCAGGAATTTTATTCTAAACTTTGATTCTCTTTATCTCTTTCTTGCCTTTCTCTGTGAACTGCTGTTTGCCTGGGGAGTTAAAATATCTTTCTCCTCTTTTTTTCTTCAACTTGTCTTTCATTGCTGTTTCTTCCCCTAGATCTGTGCATTTTCTTTTCTCTGAGGCATTACCCTTGGGGCTTTGTTATACTCACTTTTTTTTAGGGGCAAAGATGTGTATGTATATGTGTATATGTGTGTATATATATATATATATATGGGCTGTGTGTCTATAAATTAGAGAAGGCAAGAATTTATTGTTGGTAAAACTGAATCCTTACACTGTAATTCAAGAATCATTTTACTTTACTATGAATTATTACAGAAAAAGACTAATAATGCAATAGAATACTACGCTATAGAAGAGGTCTTAATTGTGATAATGCAGCTAAAACTGTAACACATTTCTTCATTTCTATTTGTTTTTCCTGGCTTTGTGTTCACCCTTGTGTTGCTCTGGATCTTAAAGTCAGTCATTGGAGAGTAACACCATAAATCTTCAGCCTTTGTAGCCCTTCACTGGGAGGAGTATGATGTGGAAGTTCCTGCATTCTTCCTCACTCCAAGGTCCACCTGGGCAGGTTTTTATGTTTGCTAACATACTTTCATACCTTTCCCTTTCTCGGTTGGTCTGCAGCTCTATGATGCTCCTGAATTCCCTATATACAGTGTCTTTCATGCATATTGGGTATTTTTTCTTTGTTACCCCTAAACCCTGTTTTGCTCAGCTCCAGGTCTGTATTTCTTTAACAGGCCATGGGTGAGCTGTTTATAGCCATGAGGTCTCCACTGCCAAGCACATGCCTCATCTCTTATCATGCCATGCCTGTAGTCCTTCACACTGCACCCTGCAACTCCACTTCTCAAAGACTCTGCTATCATACCATGCTTGCTTTTCTTTCCTATGCATCCTTGTGTTAGTTGTAAGTACCTCAGTCTACATAAAATAACTGCTTGTTACTGTTACATGTATAAAACTATGATTGTATCGCACAAAGATAAACAGAGGTAAAACAAACTAGCCAGAGGTAGCTGATCTGTTACAGAAATTGCTGTCACAACTCAACCAAGTAAACCGGAGCTGCAGGCAGGTCAGGCAAAGTTCAGAGTCAGCAAAGGCCCAAGCCCAGAAGCCTGAGGCCTTCCAAGCTCAATACAAAGCTTGCAGCCTGCTGCTGAGAATGGCAAACGTGGGGCTGTGAGCCAGACAGTGATGGAGGAGGGACTGGCTCTTGAGAGCAAGCACAGAGGTGGAGCACAACTGGGGAGCAAGAGATCCCTGAAGCAGGTGTCTTGGCTTCGTCTGTCAGAATGGAGAATTGTTCTCTTCTACAAGTAGAAGAGAACATAACTCTGGGAGGAGACCTCAGCACGTGGAGACACGTCTCTTCTGAAGAACTAACATAGTATGCTGTGATCCTGTAGCATCCATACTGGAGAAAGTTGCATTTCCAGCCTTGATGGAAAGCTGTCCAGATTTTCAGCCATGTTCCAGCTCTTGCTTGTACCCAGGACCAGCCAGCCTCTTCTCAAGGCTCCCTTTCTCTACTGCTTCTTAGTGTCTTAGTGATCTGACTGATCAGCACATTTTCTTGTCATGAACAGTCTCAGTGATTCTTTTATTCCTCCAGCCTTCCTATCATCAGCTGCCCATTACTCTAGCCCCCAGGGCTGCTGCTCATTTCAGTGTTCAGTGGGTGTTTGCCAAGAGTGCTGAAATAAAACGTAGCTCTGCAACTCCTGCTCCCAGCCCAGTTGATTTAATGCTTCATGTAGGTGTATTGCTGGCATTGCTTCCCTGCCCCCAGGGAGGTGAGTGGTTTTGGAGAGAAGGAGAAAGAAATGTGGACTCTTATGTGTGTATTAAAGTCAGCCATGAGCTGTATGTATGCATGTGTCTGTTCATATGCCTACATATACATGTGTGTGCACATGTGTTTGTCATCAGTGCCCTGTGTCCTTTGAAGCTTGTCAGACATGCAGGCTGACAGGCAATTTGGTGCGTGTATATGGAGATGTTGCTTTGCATGGTTTAGCTTCGTTGTTCCACCTACCTTTGACGCAACCTGGAGGAGAGATGGGATATTCCACAAGGCAGGTGAAATGGCCTGTCCCCAGTTCTGCTGGGGCAGGGTTTTATCCCTGGTTTCTCTTCTGTAAGGGTTTTTATTTCCCTCTCCTGGCTTTGGAGTGTTGAAGGGAATTGGAACATTTTGAAGGTGAAGTTCCTGCTGAATCACTGGTGACTAGGCAGCCTTGAGCCAGAACAATTAACTGGAATCAGATTCATCTTCCTTGCAACTGTAATGATTCCCAGTTGGTAAGCTGGTTTAAATTTCGTGGTTTTCCTCTGAGCCCTTTTCTCCCCTCTGCTTTCCCCATAGGCACTTCTTGCTCAAGTCTTTCACAATCTGTCTGGCTTAGCCCTTTGCCTTCCAGAAAAGATGCCTCCTTATCGTGAAGTTCTGTAAAAAGCCATCACTCTCTCAGGGGCACTGCCACTGCATCTGTGGCTCCAGTGTGGCTGCTATGGAACTGTGTACAACTCGCTCAGTGGGAGACAGGACCCAGGCTGCCTTTTGTCCCTGCATCAATTTCCATGAAGCATGAAGTCTGAGTTTGTTTTCCTGAATCATCACCCTGCCTTATGTTTGCCCAGTGTCAGAAGGGTTGCCAGTTTTAAAAATCTTCCTTCTCTTCTGCTCTGCTCCCTTAAAAAGAGACCTTGAAATAACCTGGCATTGGAGTTTCCATGCTAAGATGGAGTTTTCCAAGGATATGTTCAGTAAGATCAGCTGGACCTGCTGGAAATCACTGTGAGCAGGCAGCACCTCTGCTCTGGTAGGAGGCAGGCAGGAGGACTCATGCAGAGAATCTTCTCTGTGTTCTTGGTAAAGCTGAAACTTCAGTGGGGTCTGTGTCAATGCAGTGAGTGATGTGAATTGAGGAGGCTGAAATGATGGAGAGAGCAGAAGCTGCCTTTGTACCTTCAGGGATTAGCCCTACAAATCCTTCTTGTCAGTTCTGCTCTGCCTTCTTGTGGACTCAGTTTCTTGTGCTGCTCTCCCTCTTCTTGTGTATAGGTGCCCAATGGCTTAAGCTAACTCTGAATGTCAAGTTTCCAGAGGCTGGGAGAATAGTCTGGACAAGTATCTTAGAAATCTGCTCTCTTCTTCCTTAGGCTTCCAGAGGCAAGAACTTCTGAGGCAAGGACTTGAGTTTGGCCTGCTTTTTCTTGCAGTTTTTGGACTGGAGTCTCTTCTGTGATGCCTTTGAGCTCCCACCCCTGCAGGTTGAGGGTGCCACACAGCCTTTAAACAGAACAAATGTGTCCCTACTTGGCAGTTAGAAGTTCCTACAGGATTAATCTAGTGACACTAAAGGTATTGCTCACTTTCTTTTTCACAGTGGGGTTCTTGTTCAGTATTTATGGCTTTTCATTAGCCTGCACTGGTTTCTGAAGTGTGAATTTAGCTGTATCTCTCAGGCTCCCACCTTCCTGGTCTTCTTGGTCATGGACTGGTGTAGGGAGCTCTGATGGCTTCTTTGCTCAGGTGGCAACACCCAAGTCTTAACCTCTCAAGAGATAAATCTTTCTTCTCAGCATGCATTTAATTACTATAACTTGCATGAAAATACTTATTCAGTTACATAGCGTGTACATCCTCTCTCTGTTAACCCACTCCCACTGACGGCTGTGAATTAAAGAACCTTTTTGGCAGAAAGAGTTGCCACATAGAAAATTGACACCAGCTTTTGTAGATGCTGCTTCACTCCGATCAAGCTTCCCTAGGCAACCAGCACAGTGTAAAAAGGATTCTGTTATTATCAAGGTCTTTTTTTTCCTTTTTCATGTGTTTAGTGCGTAGGAAGCTATTACACTCTCATTTGAATAGCTTTTTTGGGGGGGATAGAGAGCAGAGTATAAGCCAGAAATTGAGAAGTGGATTCAAAGGGAAGGGACTGTTTGCTCTTTTCATTTATTTTTGCAGCAGCATGAAAGGAATATATTGTGGGAGGAAAAAAAAAAAAAATAGAAAGCCAACGTTTGTTTTGATGTCTTAATGGAGTTTTCTTTCCTCTGTATAGCATCCTCTTTATAACATAGGCTGCATGCATTTAGGAGAGGAGTTCTTGACCCCATGGACTCTGCCTCTAGTCATGTGACCCACAAGACAGGGTAGTGCTGAGTTGATGGATAACATTGAAAGAAATGCTATCACAGGCTTTTAATTCCTCCAGACCCCCTGGAGAGGAGGGCAGCCTGAAGAGGAAGGAAAGAGGAAAACTGGCTTCTGCAGAAATCTGGGTTTTATTAGCTTGCTGAAGAAGGATGAGGAAGGAGGAGGTAGCTGGGGAAGGCAGCTGAGAACAGAGGGATGCACAGGGAAACGGGAGGGCAAAGAGAAGAGATAAAGACCCAGGAACAAGGGTATTGATAAGAGCAGGAGCGAAGCCAATAGGAGAAAAGACAGAAGTAAAGGTGGGGGGAGCTGCATGGAGTGACATGCTGCTGCTGACTTAGTGAGTCAGATCCTTCACGTAAATGTGACTGACATCCAATTCCTCTCTATTCCTGCTTCTATATTTAGCTTAGGGAAATTGCTTCTTTTTTATATGTATATATAAATTTTATATATATATATATATATTTTTTTTTTCCCTCTTATTGGAGCCAATGGAAACTGCTGTGACACTTTCCCCCCCACCCCAGCTCAGCTTTTACACTTGGGCACATATGACAGGGCTGTGCTTTCATGGAGATTTGGAAGCTCTGCAGGGACCCTTTCACCACTTTCTTGTTGGTTGACCCAAATACGCGCTGTGATGGAGAGAGCTTAGGTCATCTGCCAAAACCTTTGACATCACTGTGAGAGCTCATTCTGTCCTTCCCTTGTGTTTGAGGTTACCTGAATGTCCACAAGAAAGAGGAATAATGACACAGACAAGTTGTTCTTAAAAACTGCTTCTATTGGGAAGGTGAACTTAGAGGTGGTGGCATCATAGACCTAGAAATAATACCTTTAAATACCATTGCCAATGGCCTCTGCAGGAACCAGGGTGCAAACGAGGAGGACACTTAATCTCAGCTGCCTGATAGATGGTTTGCACAGCAGTAATCCATACAGCAGTGGAGAGTTTCTAGAAACATCTTGGAAATCAGAATGTACTTGTGGATTTTAAAGGTGCTGTGGTTATCAAACCCTGCCTGCAGCTGCAGAGGAGGTAGGGTTTGTGCTGAAACAGAAGTACTTAACAGTATTGACCTTCTACACTGCCAGTGTGTGCCAAGGGGCAGTGTTCTCTGTAGGTCCTATGTGAGTTGGTTTTGGAGCTAGTCTTGGTTTCATGTTAACTTTAGCATTTAAAAAGGTCTCTTCAGACAAGGGTGTCTTGGGAACTTTAATTTGGTTTAAAAGCTTAAGTCTGGGAAGGGGGTGAAGAAGGTGAAAGAGGTGATGTGGCCATCATGGAAGTGCAGGTTTGAAGTCCTTTGCTTGGTCTACATCCACAATTGGAAGCTAGGAACAAACCCATCAGTTTTTGCTTGCATCCTTTCCATCCCTCTATAGGTGTAAAATGCTGAATGCAGTCTTACAAAGGAGCAGACAAAGGTGGGGAGTGGATAGATGTGTGTATGTTCTTGTATGCAATTAATTTTCCATGGCAATTATTTTTATTATTTTAACTGCTCTAAGATTAAAGCCAGCGTAAACAGGAAGGAGTAAATACTTTGAGTCTCCTGAAGGCTTGGTAGCCTTACAGGACTTGGAGGCAGCGTGGAGTAGGTGGATGAGCGATCTGAACATTCAGTGTCTCCATTCCCTTTCTTTTGCCAGACCAATTTCCTTTGCTAAGTCACAGCACAGGCAGAGTAATAATTGGTTCTGAAGTACCTTGTCTGGGAAACCACCACAGCTTCTGTTGGAGAACGACTTACTGGCTGCATGAGGTCTGCTCTGGGGCCGCACTGAGCTGAGCTGTGAGTGGCTGAGCAGGCAGTTGAGGCCAGCCTGAAGCATAGAATTGTTTAGGTTGGAATAGACCAAGATCATGTAGTCCAGCTCTTAACCCAGCACTGCCAAGTTGGCTGCTACACCATGTCCCTGAGTGTCTCATCTACAGGTCTTTTAAATACCTCCAGGGATGGTGACGCAGCCACTTCCCTGTGCAGCTTATTCCAGTGCTTGACAACCCTTTTGATGAAGAAATGTTTCCTAACAGTCACTCTGATCCTCCCCTGGTGTGACTTGAGGCCATTTCCTGAACAATCAGAAGCGATTAGAGCCCTAGAAATGGTTAATTTCTGCTTGTTGAGGAGATGTATTCTCTAGGATGGAGTAGACTACAAACCTTTCTGAGCATTTTGAGGGAGCCAGGTTTCAAAGTTGGGTGCTCCTGACTCCCAGAACAGTATCTGTGTCCTGCTGTAAGATCGTTAGTTTGAGACCTGCCATCTTGCTGAATAAGGTGTCCTTTGAGTTGGCTGGGGTCTTCACTGTCCTTGCATATGGCAGACAGGAGAGTGATGGTGGAAAGTCAACATGGGACAGCAGAGCAGTAGGGTAGCATTTGTTGGGTAGCAGCTAACTTGAGAAAGCAAATTTAGAACACTGGTTTATCCTGCCTGAATGACTTTATTGGCATAGAAAGTTATAACCAATTAGCAAGTTACTTCAGTCATTGGCTTACAACTCACATAGCAACATGCAATCTTGTTTCACTGAGTTTGAGTTAAAATTACCTTTTCGTGGCATAAATCAATGCTTGCTGACCAGGAAAGAGATACTGTGATATCCTTCTCCCCCCCAGATAGATTTTATTAATTATGGCTCAAACTCAGTGAATTGAGCATAGGGTTGCCTTAAGACAAAGTTAAAATACCTATGTCTGTGGTGGCTGCTCTGACACTAGAAGCTGTGTGTGGCTTTCAGAGAGTTTTTTTGCCTTGGTGTATGAGCTGGCTCTTACCTTCACTGTGGGCTCTGTACTTGGGCAGGGGCTGATAAGTGCTGTATGCTGGAAGCCTACATACAGCCCTCTCCAGAATGCAACTGAGCTAAACTTCATGACTGTCAGTGGCCAAAGTCTCTGTCATGTAAGTTGGTAACAGCCGAGCCCTGGACCTTCGTGGTTCACTATACTATTCTAGGAAGTGGTTTGTTTGCTTGCCTGGTTTGAAGACCATGGT
Organism: Agapornis canus; assembly: GCA_036873685.1. NCBI lineage: Eukaryota > Metazoa > Chordata > Aves > Psittaciformes > Psittacidae > Agapornis > Agapornis canus. The sequence continues at coordinate 9,006 of JBAFWW010015111.1, forward strand.
TTGTGTTTTACATCTTTCCTGTGTTTTTTAGACTCTGTGAACTTTTCTGAAGTCCTGTTTTTCTGCCGAGTTCCTCACAATAAAACCAGAAACTTCAGCACTGCATAGGAAATTCTTTGCCAGGATCTTGTGTCTTTATTCTTAAGGGTTTGCTTTTTTTTTTTGAGCACAGTTCATTCCTGTCATAACTCAGCAGGATTTTGGTCCATTAACCCTATCCTACTGCCCATAATGGGGTTTTGCTTGGCTTTTCTGATTAGCCGGACGCTTGGGATTAGATAGATTTTCACATTTGCTAACTTCCTATTTCATATCTTACGATTTGCAAGGCTTAACCTCCCTGACTTGTTAATGGATCACAAACCACCTGCTTCTTTACACTAATCCGTCAGAAATATATAGCATAGCAGTGACTTGAAACTCTCCAGATTAGTTCCCGAGGGTAGGAAGTGCAAAAGGATCAATCCCAGCCTGAACAAACTGCTTATTTATGCTTCCCCTGCTTTTCCACAAGATTAAGTCTCCAACCGTGGCTGGTTGCCTCAACTATTGAGAGTTTGGTGCCTATATTGCCTTGGCCTTCAGAGGTGCATAGACCTGTGCAGCAGTGTGCACTGCCTGCCTGGAACTATTGGGGAGGTCTGTGGATGAGGTGCTGCAATACATTCCTGTGATGTCTCAGCTTTTGCCTGGCTGTTTGACTGCTTCAGGCCAGCTCCTCTACTTCTCTGTGCTGTGTGTTTCTCCTCTGAGTGATGTCTGTAGCCTGGCGCAGGCTGTAGCATTGTGGGCAAGCCCCAGTGCGATGGTAATGTGAGTGAAATCCACAGTGCAGTGGAAGCTGCTGGCAGGGGAGCAGGGGCAACCCACAGCACTCCCTGGCACTGCAGCAAAGGACGAGCTGGTGCTTTCCAAGCTCTGGCAGTGTGTACTAGCAGAGGGATGGGCAAACCCCACCATTTCTATTTTAGAGGTGAAGTGAGAAATAGGGCACAAGGTCACCAGAGCAATTCCTGTTCTACCTCTGTGTACTCACTTAACAGAGATGCTTTTGGGAGGTACAGTCAGGGCCATGTGTTTTCTGTTACTCGTCACTACTGCTGTCTGTTATTAGGCAAATGCTATTACATGAGGATTTAAACATTTTGTGTGGGGTGTTTGTGGAGAGAAGGGGGAGGCTCCTGTACCCAAACTGTCCCAGGCTGGTTGTGACGGACTGAGGCACCAAAGCAATGTGCTGTGGACAAGATTAGTGGGGGAGTGGGGCTACTTCTCCTTCACTCCCCTTGCTATCAGTGACTGTTTTGCTCCCAGTGCAGGTGATTATATGGCTTATAAAGAGTTTGGTACTGCTTGCTTTTGCAGTTCATCTTGCTGAGAGATTTCTGCAAGGCTTCTGAGCAAGTTGTTTATTCAGATATGTCCTTTGGGTCAATAGTTTTTGACATCTTATGTCTCACTTCTCAATTCGCTAGCCACTTCTTGTGTTACACTCAGCTGTTTCTGCCCTGTCTAGTATTACAGCCAGGCACAGAAATTTAGCCCCTCTACCTCCCCTCCTTCTCACCCCTTTCAGAAAGATCCCCTCTTTCCTTCTTCCTGACTTTCTTACTCTGTTCTAGATGTGCTGGTTTGGTGCCCAGTACATAGGGTCACTTTTATGGCAGGGGAGATTAGGGCTGTTGGATAAATTTTCATGGTAAACTGTCATGGTTTCACCTCAGCTGACAACTAAGCATCATAGAGCCGCTCCCTCGCTCCTCCATTGCACCAGAGGGATGGGGCAAAGGATTGGAAGAGTAAAACTCACGGGCTG
>JBAFWW010015121.1:7921-19471 GCA_036873685.1 Agapornis canus
CAAACAACAAAACCTCCAAACCAGGGCTGATTAATAATTTTTCAACAAAAACAAAAGAAACAAAAAAAAAGGCGTATTTCAAAGTAAAAAAGGAAAAAAAAAAAAAAAAGGGAATTAGATTTGAAGATGAACAGGAAGCAAGATTATTTTTTAGCTGGCATTTATAATTAGGTCTCTAAGATCATATTTAGCCACTGCTATGTTTTCCAGTGTGTTGAGAACTCTGACATTATCACAAAGGTCAGTGGAGTTATACAATGACATACTACTAAACAAGTGAGAATCATCTTGTTTGATACTCATGAAAAAAAAATACATTTTTAACTTTGATGTTTCTTGTGTTCTATGCCTATTTATATACTAAGAAAATAAACAGGCACCTCATGAATTTTTGTGAATAAACACTACTGTTCTAAAATTGTTTACTCCTCAGAATAAATAAAATTATCAATTAAGATCATAGGACCACTATTACAAATTCAGCAGGAATGATAACATTCAGATCATCTTGTAATCTTGTTACTAAAGTGATTTTCAAGGGAAATGAGTGTATTTGATGAGAAATTTCTTTTAACTTAATACCAGTTCATTTAATCTTTTCCACCTCCATAAGTCAGCAGTTGTCAGAAGCATAATGTGTTTTTCTTGTGACATAATACGTTTGAATTTATTCATTTCTTTTTATTGATCTACTTATGAGCCTTAATAATGTAGAATTATCAAAATTTCTTTGTGAAGTAGTAAATGGGGTGGTTTTTGTATAAAGACATTTATTTTGTGAGTCAGATGCAGAAACACTAAGAATATCAATAATTGAGAGTTAAAGGTATCAGAGAAAAAATTTATGAAAGGAAAAAAAAAAAAACGGCCATTAAATGATCAGAGGGAAAAAAAAGAAATTTAAATGTGAAAATTTCTATTAAAAATATTGATCTTCTTTTTATTAAATACATTTTGTGTGCAACACAATTGTGCAAGTCAAAATAAAGTTTTCTATAGTTTATCCTAGAATGAAAATCTTTCTTTTAGGAATAGAATTATAGCCCTCAATTTCTTCATTCAAAAGCTTTCTGAATGAAATTCAAGATTAGGTTTTTCTACTGAAGCAGTTAAGTGCTTTAGCTGTTCACAGTGCAGTTGTCTCCTAATTATATTTAGATAAAAGAATATTTCACTGGTCTTGCATACTGCAGGCAAATATAAACAAACATCTCAGAGTTCTTGCTGACCATTCAGTTTTGCAAGCTTTTTTACAGCAAGTTAAAATAGAAGTTGCAAATATTATCTTTCATTTCTTGGAGATGTTTAGCTTTAGAGAGACGTGTAGTATAAAGCTGGTATTGCCCATTCAGTAGAAATAATATGCTGCTTTGCACACCTTGTAGGCATAAAGCTGTTGAAGAAGCTATTCTTCAGAATACTGTAATCAGCTACAAGACCTGGTTTCTAAAATCCACAGGTGTCTTTCTCAGGCTTTTGGAAAGATTAATCTAAATTGTTCAAACAATTCAGTAGATATGTGCACTTACCCATGTTCAGTGGTACTCATTTATTTCTAACTTTGAACTCTCCAGTCCCAGTGCAATAAAATATATAATCACATAAATGGTTATCAGTTTAGTGAACTAACAAAAAAAACAAAACTAAAGTGGAAGTGGTGCATAAGCACCTGAAGTGTATGTGCATGTGAGCACTTACATAATGGAAGGTACTCCTGATTTAAGCTTTCAGAGGGCTGAAGCATGTATCTGGAAGGTAAAAGAAATATTCATTCCCATTGCATGTTTTCAGTTTAGGGCCAGCAGTATAATGACTCATTCAAATGTAAAACACGTTCTGTTGCTCTATACACACTTATAAAAATTTTTACAGCTCACAGAGTGTGATTGCATATGAAATATTAACATCCTAAGAGAGTCTGGAAACAACTGAGGGTCATTACCATGCTGGCAACAAAAATTATCTAACGCACTTTCTAGAAATAGTGAGAGGAGATATAACTGGGATATGAATATCAAATTGTTAATTTTTTAGAGCCACAAACATGCTTACACAGTCCTGGGAAAACAAGCAAATAGCAATAGACAGTAGCAAAACCATTGTCTTAATAATAGATACATATGCTCCCATTCAAGAAGTTCTTTTTCACAAAGTTAACAGCAACGTCTGCCTACCTGCACAGTAATTTAAGGTTGCTATTTATAAGTATTTTGGATTTTGCCCTTGTTTATACACTTGACTTTCATCTACCAGTAAAAAAGAGCCTAGTTTGTAGTACTTTTAGTCAGTTACTAATTGGGTTTGAGCTGCTGCCACTGGAGTCAATCTGATATCTAAATGCAGTGGGAGTTCCCTGATAAATAGAGGTCATAACTACCACAAAAGGGTTGAAACTACAAGAATAGAAATGGAAGCCTGGGTTTTAAACATTGTTCCCAAATGTGTATGATCCAAAAATTTTTTTAAATTGTCTCACAATTCAGAAAATTCTTTGTAGCACTAGTCTGAATCCTTACATCCTCAGCCTAATTCCACCATGATTCATAACCATAATTCATAGTAAACAACAAAGTAAACTCATAGTATGGAAAGGCATCCAACTGCCATGTTTCTGAAGCTTTAATGTTTTTGAGCTTTTCTGAAACCATTTTGTGATTGCAACACACAGATAAAGATAAATCAAGCAGTTGTGAGATAATGTCACATTTTGTGATCTATCTAATGACTATTACCAGAGCATATATAAAAGCAAATATGATGAAGACATATTAAAAGAGATGGGAAAGTGTTCATAAGATCAAATGAAACTACGAATTTCCCATGGCTAAAAATTTGGTTCAAAATGATAAATAACATCATAGATAAAGGTAACCTTTTCTTCCTGCACCACAGGACGGTTGCCCTATTGAGACTGGTACTGGATTCTTCTTGGACCAAGTCCATTTTACCACCTTTTTATCTCCCAAGACACAAGTAAGATACATATCTTGCAGCAACCCTATACAGGTTAATCAGGAGATGACTGTGTCTTCACAAGACAGTAGTTCAAACAGTAAACAGATTTCTGTTATGCTATTATAGTGGGCGACTCTTCCACATCTTCCAAGACATTTATGAAAAAACTCTGTTTACAAAGTTCAGATTTCAAATATCTTCAGCAACCCATTATTGTTTGGTTTATTGTTCTGACTAGATAGTTAAACAAAAAAATGAGCTGAAAGATGCAGCTGAGAATTTAGGTGGATGGAATTTTTCCATATATTTCACAGAGGAGTATTTGCTTTGCTTCTCCAATGCTTTTTCAGGGTCAAAGGTATAAATACTGTGTTTACTTATTTATGCAATGACTCACATTGAGGGATTCTCTGAATGAGAGCTGTACAGCATGAGCAACTCAGAAATCAGCTGTTCTATTGCACAGCATGGTATGAAAGTATGAATCTGAACTTCTCAGTATGCAATAAATTGCTTATTATTATCTTTTTAATTTTACAGGTCTGCACTTTCAGTCTTCAATGTAGATTTTTTAGCTCATGCTTATGACCAAAGTAAGGAAAAAGTAAAAACAAATAAGATTACAGTTTAAATACCAAATTATTTTTTTTTGTTATGGTATTGTCAAGAAATAAAAAATATACATTTTATCATTGTAATTGTCTTTTAAAATATGCTAGGTTTTAAAAGGCAGAAGATCTTATGATGGAAATGTAAATTGACAAAATGAATCCTTTCCAATACCATCTTCGAAATAGCTGGATAAGTAAAACACAACTTGGCTATGGAAATGGGAATTACTGCTGTAGTGACACTATCGTTTCAGCAAAAACTAACCGGTAAGTTACCATAGAGTTTGATTCACTACTAAGTATTTTGAAGCTTTTCTAAAATGAAAGGCTGAGACAGCTGTAAAAATTGAGTCTCCACCAGTTTAGCTGATTCAGCAAGGAATTAGCTATGCTTAGGAAGTCCTTTAAAAGATACTCTATTCTAAGGCATCAAACCATGGAAATATGTGGAGCTACTGTGATTAAGCAGTGCTGAACACATGTCCACATATTAAATACTGTGGGTTAAACAGTAACACAAAATCTCTGCCTCACACTGAAGGCTTTATGGACAATATTGCTATTCCCTTTAATGTTTCTGCATTCACAGACCAGTGGGAAGAAAGGATAAGGCCATGATTTTGAATCATTATATTGAGTCTTTCAAAAAAATTTTCACTTCTGGTTTTGGAGCTCACCAATAGGGCATTTTTTGGCCTTTCAGCAGTGCAAAGAGTGGGATGACCCTTCTACAGGGTGCTTGTTGACAGTCTTGTATTCCTTCTTCTCCTCTTGAAGTGCTTAACCTTCTCTTCGCAGTTTGGCTCCAACATGTAATTATATAAAATTATCAGCAGTTTGATTGTAGTGTCCTCAATTATATTAAGAAGAAAATTCGAACCTTCATTATTCTGGGAAATAAATGTTAAAATTGTGAATGCTGAACTAAAAAACAGATGAAAAGAAATGAAATACTACTAAATTCATTACCAATCACCCAGCTTCAGGGATTACTTAAGTATGGACTCATGTTTTTTAATACTTAAAAAGGTAACAGCTAATAGACTTTTAATCAAGTCATTGCTGTTAAAACTACTGCATTGCTCTGCTGCATGATACAAGAACAGAAAGCAACTGTGAAGCCCCTAGGGTGCTGTCCTGAAGTCTAGAAATTTTAGCCTCTACTCTCTACTCTCCACAATAAATTTAGAAGATGAAGAGTTCTATTACTCTGATCAGCTCTACTGTAGTCTTCATACATTCAGAATTGTCAGTATGTTTCAGCATCTGTGCAAAAGGCAGCAAGCATAATCCAATTTTAGCACACATTATTTCATCACCATGTTAGTATTTAGAATTCCATTATCCACTCAGTGAAGATCCTGTGTAGCTAAGTTCTAGCCTGAGTAAAGTAAAACAACTACACATTCAACAATTCTGTGGCACAACCTGCATTTTCATTTTTGTGAGCGGGAGGCTACTTACAGTTTTGTGTAATAGGCCCATAAAGGACTATTAAGAAGTCCTCAAGTGGACTCCCATATAGATATGGACTTTCCCTGAAGAGACCAAAGACTGTCCATTTTTTCTAAATGGACTGTAAATAAAGATGTCAGGAATCACTAGAATATGTTAGATGAACATTGCTGCAACTTGATTTAAATGATGGGGAAATGTGCATTCATGATACAGTTATGTGGAAAAGAATTTGCTAAGAAGTGACCTTGATTTGGGGAGTCATTGATAGCATAAGCATCTGTTCTGTTCTGATCACAGTGTCTCAGTTGTGGTGGTCTGAGGCCCAGTTGTGGTAAACTGAGGCTCAGGGTGGTCTGAGTCAATTTGGAAAGAATCTTTGAACAGAAGTCTTTTTCTGTGCTTTGCAGTAATTCTGTTTCCTAGGAATAACTTTTAAAATGGCCTTTTACATGGATTTTCAAATAAGTATAAGAAGGTTTAGAAGAAAAGAGCATTTTTTTCCTAGTATATCTCATCCACTCGAATTTGCAGAGATAAATATTTTAAGCTTCATACATAGAATTGCACTCACCGGTTTTAACTGAAACATTTTTAAAGGGGCATTTCGATTTGTATGTTTACAGAATGTATTCCGGTGCTATCTAGAACTTCCAAACATAAATAATGCCCTACTCATATGAAAAGAAAAAGATAGACCAAACTTACTCCCATTTCAGACTGGGGAGATATCAGGCAGCTTCAGCTAGAGGCTGCATAGCCTCAGTGATACTGCTCTGGGCTAAAAAGATCTGCTTCTTTCACATTTAAGAAAAATGTTGGAATGGAAGCACTCTTTAATTTACTTTTTTAATTTATGTTTGATTTATACTGGCAATTTATGGGCATCTATGAATCCAAAAGTATTCTCAGAAACAACAGCAGTTTTCTCTTTATATTCTTGGATCTCTTTAATCTGCTGTCACCCATATACTAAACAAAAAAAAAAAAAAAAAGTAAAAATAGTCTGTATTCTTTCTTTTCCAAAATGTTTTTCATGTGGGTGTGGGGATGGCTACATTGAATTGTCTGTGAATTGTTTCTTTTAGTAAATGATGTTGAATCTCCATTAGGCTATGTCACACTCACAGCTGGAGATGTCCAGGGCCTAGCTATTGCTTCAGTTGAGCCATTCTTCACTTCTTGTTAGGTTTTTCTTGGTTTTATGTATATAATGTGCTAGTAAGTCTGCTCATTTCAGGTTAAATATCATCTGAAATAACTGATCCACTTCCCTCAGAATATTAATTATTCCTAGGAAATCTAGTAATGCATATTTAGGGTGGTTTTCTAATCCCCTTTTTTTTTTTATCAAAGCTTTTATATCTGCTAGGCTTTCTTCTTAATTCACTGTGGCTCTGAGTTATAAAGTTGAAAAGTATCTAATTTCTCCTTGGATTTTGCTTACATTTCCTCCTTTTAGGTCTTGTTGATGATTGTTTTCAGTTTTATTTCCCTATTTATAATGGATGTAAGTTATTTTATTCTTTTTTATTTTTATTATATAAAGAAGTTTTATTCTTTTTGATCTTGTCTTTTGTTAAGAAAAACAAAAGCTACAGTAGGCTTAGCTGGAATAAAATTAGATTGGAAAATGAATTTTCTCATTCTTGTTTTTCCAATTTCATCTCTCCATTTTCATCTTTCATAAGAAATGGTAAAGCATAGCTATAGGAAAAGAACACAGAGCATGGGTACTGTCAAGGAAGCCCTTGGATATCACTGTTCCTCATCCTTTTTCCTGACTCTGGTTACCCTACTTTGGTCACATTTTCCTCAGAGCTTTCTTTTAACCCACCTACAGTTTTCCTGGGTGTTTTATTCAGAGCAAAATTAAATCAGGAATACGTAAAACTTCTGTTTTGTTTTGGTTTGGGTTTGTTTTTACATGATCATATTGCTAACTAAAGTAATTTGAAGACAAGATGTAGTAAATAGCCATCTCAAATCACTCAGCTTGGCTGAAGGTTAAGTGATTCGAGACCCCTCCAATTCAATATTTAATTCAATACAAAGCATTTTAGTATACAGTAATGCTTAAATTATCAATATTATATCTTTATGTTTGCTCATTTTGTAAGTTTTACATGTACATATGATTTGTCTGGCTAAAAGTTTATCCTCTTTTCATAGCTGTATCATTTTACACATATACTTAGACCTTCAAAAAACAGCAGTTTTTCTCCACTAGTGTGTCCTCTGTAGCTTCAATAAAAATAGAAACTAGAATGAGCTCCACCGACAAAGCATATTTGGCATATTCATAATTCAAGAAATGAACTAAAATATATTGAACTCATGTTTGCACATACACACACAAATTTGCTACAGGAACAACAAAACTTTGTTATGTCACAGTGTTCTTATATGGGTATACATGACTGTTTTTCTATGTTTTCTTACAACTTACTAAAACACAGTATTTAAGTTATGCAAGGTAGAAAGGAAATCAGATTGATTTTTTTTTTTTTCCCAGCAGTTTCATGCAACAATCTAAGGTATAGGTGTCTTTTGACTTATTTCTCTGAGATGCCAGTTTTGCAGTAGATCTAGATCTACTGAATTCATCAGAATTATTTCAGTTTATATAATATGAGGGAAGAATAAGACCTTTTGTTACAGATATCCCATACAGTCAGCCTGATATTCACATTCATATGTACACACACGCACACATTAAACATGTAAAAATTTTATCTTACTTTCTCCAGGTTCTGATTATACAGACATTAATTTGCATATTTGGGAAAGATAGTTTTCATCCTGGAAAAGCAGGGAGAAAAATCATAAACCACATCTCATTTTATAACTAATAAAACTTTTATTCTGCATGATTTTGTTCTACAGCTGAAATAAGAGGGAAAAAACTCTTTCTCAACTGGCTCTGACATCAGTCACAGAACTGTTCAGAAAATGAATGTTATTCCTGCATGTTAGCAGGCTGTGAATGTAAGGCTTGAAATGGCTGCCTGATTACAAACTCAACACCAACACCTCCTTAATCAACACTCCTTAACTCCCTCCAAATAAGCTTTCTATGATGTTATGATTTATTATATTGACTATGGCTTTTTTCCATTTTGCTTTTTAGGATCTCTTATAAAGTTGTAATTTAGTTCTTCCCCACCCCCTGCTTCTCCTTAGTGAAGTGGCTGCCTTTGATTAGATTTGCTAGGATTTAGTTCAAAGGGAATTTATTTTTATTCAACTCTAGGAAAAAAAAATGGCATGAGTCTAAAAGAATAGGCATTAATATGTTCACTACCAAAATAAACCAAAACAAAATCCACAGTATTAGATCATTGATGTAATTTTCTTTAATATTTTGCTTACTACATAAAAGATAGGAACAGAATTTTCTTTTCTTCTAGTCTCTCAATTTGCTTTTTGAGGAAAACCTTGAATCAAATAGATAAGACTTAGATAAGACATACAATTTTGAAGCAGAAGAGGCAATTTATTCACTGCAATACCTTCCAGAATGAGCAACTATTTCTCAAGAGTTTTCGACCAATTATAAAATGAAACATGCCTTCTTATTTTGAACAATATATTTTCCCTATGTGGAACAGATTACTTATACTAAAGGACATGTTTCTATTAATACCTAGTAGAGCCTAAGAGGAGCTGCAGTACATCAAAATGCTATCTTAAAATAAGAACATAATCAGAAAATATTCCAGACAATTACAGTCTTCTGCAATACATTATTAGCTGTAACCTTGATCTCTAACCCTGTCATATAAAGAGTTTACCTGGTGGGCATATTATCATCTATCATTTTACAATGTGATTTTTTTCCTCACAGATTCTATTGCATATATTGTTTTGATGCTTTTGAAACAGATACACAGTCAGACAAACCAATTATCTGACTCTTTGCCTGCTAAGGATAAAAAACATGTTATGAATCTTAGCCTATAGGTGACTTACATATCTAAGGATGGGGAAAAGGTTTTTATACCTTTTTTTATTCCATGCTATTTTTGTTACTGTCAGCATGATAAAAATATTATTTGCTGAAAAAACTCTGGTTCTGGATTGTAGTTATAACTGGTACTTTGCTTGAGAAATCAATCTTACATTGATCTATTAAAATTTGGAGTAAGTGTAAAAAAAATAGTTGTATAAAAATTAATTACTGCACACTATATGATTTAAATGTGAACCTCTGTTGGAACAATGTTTACTTACAGATGACATGCTGTCAAAAATTGTGTTCTTGGAAATAATTTCCAAAGAACACTACATCCAAATATTTCCACACTTTGGACATTCTCTTTAAGTGTTTGATTGGGTAGCTTTAGAGAAAGACAAAGGTGAAAATTTCAGCACAATACACAACCCCTGTAGCATGTAGTCATTCAACAAATTCCTTGAACAATAACTGTAATAAGATATGGTCTTTAAGAGGGTCTTCTATGAGAGATATACAAATTAATATGTACAGTACCTCCATGTTTTTTTAGGTACTACTAAGAAACTCAATTTTAAATTATTTCTGGTTGGGTTTTTTTTAAGCTAATTCCAGTACTGTTGTTCAGATAATTGCTGCCTGATTTATTTATCAGTGAGTGAAAAATTCATCTCATTCATCTTGTCATCAACATTCAGTACTTCTGCCACAGAAGGGGAAAAAGAAGATGCCAGGAATACAAACAGAGGAGATTAAAGTGCAGCAGAAAATATTTTTCATTTCCAGTACTTTTGGCATTAGCCGGATCAATAATGTCAAGTCTTAGAATGTTTTCAGCAACAGTCCATTTCAACAGTTTTGAGGTTATGGATGTGCCGGAGTGAGCCTAACTGACTCTAACTTTCAACAATTCTGTGCATTCACTGATGACCAGTAATCAAGTGGGCCTGAAGTCTGGCCACTCAAAATTCAGCCACTTTCTCGACAGTATTCTTTGAGTAGTCCAGCTTGTAAGAAAATAACCTTTCCTTTTAAATTTACAAGTTCTCTCTTGTGGAAAAGACTGTGGGCCAGTGATGAACCAGCCAGTGTCCATTGCTTTCAGGATTGCTTTAATTTATTTGCTTTGGTAATTATTCCATTTATGAAGCCATCCCTGAAGTCTTTCAGCTTCAAAGGCATATTTGAACAGGACAAAGAATTAGAAAAAGATTTACTTCTCAGTCTCTGAGTTGACCTGACTAAATACACTGGCAACCTTCATAATTCCTTTTGAAGAAAAGGTCTTCTTCTACAGTAACTTAACAAAACTGCATTTTGGTGCTTAAGAGTATCAGTTCAAATCCATAAGGAGAAAAACAAACACACAAAAACTTCACTGGCAGAAACTGATGCAAGAACTAGATGAAATAGACAATTGTTCAATTAGTCAGTCCCACCAGACAGGAAAAGAAATCTCACCTGATTCAACTTCCCTACTTTACAGACTTATCAAAGAATAGTAACACCCCTATCTGCAGATACTTTTCCTACATAAAGATTCATATTCATTATCTTTTACGCAGATACTAACACTTCTAACATTAGTATGAAAGTATGGAAGCTGGCAATTAGTAACGAAAATAAACAACAAAAAAAGGAGGAAGAGGACAGTTAAAAGCAAGGGGTTTCCTCCTACATCTGTTGTCCCCACCCAGAACCTCTTTGCTATCCTTCAGGGGGCTGATGAAGAAATGCACTTGCACCATGAACAGCCGGCTGGTGCACTGTAAAGAAGATCTCTACTGGTGCTGACAGGAAAAAGCGGCAGGTCATAGTAGTAGGGGACTCTACTTTGAAAGGGACAGAGGCACCCATATGTCGGCCTGATCTGGTCTCAAGGGAGGTGTGCTGCCTGTCAGGGGCATGGATCAGGGATGCAGCAGAGAGGCTGGCTGCTCTAGTAAGTCCCATGTACTGTCACCCACTTCTAGTGATACATGTGGGTGGTAGGGATATAGATAGCAGTAGCCTGGAGAACATACAGAAGGACTACAGAGACTTGGGAGAGGTGCTTAGGCTCTCTGGAGGTCATATTGTCTTTTCACCCATTCTCCAGGATACAGAGGAGGACCCTAAAATGCTAGGAAGACTGGACAGGTTAATTAATGGTTAGAACAGTGATGCCTTTGTCTGAGGTTTGGGTTCCTTGAACACAGGACCCAGGTTAGTAGGCCAGGTCTACTGGGGGCTGGTGGAGTTGGTCTGATAAAGAAGGGGAAGAGTGGGCTTGGTAAGAAGCTTGCCAGACTTGTCAAAGATGCTTTAAAATAGATGTGTTGGGGAAGGGGGACATCATTCCATCCCAACACACCCAGTCAGTTGCCATCACCTATAATAAATGCTTGGAGCAATGAAGAGATATTCCAGCTGCTCCAGCCAATGAGCCAGCTTCATTTGGAGCTTGGCTAAGATGCCTCTATACAAAAGTCTGTAGCATGGGGAACAAATGAGGAATTAGAGATATGTGCCTGTCTGCGGGGGTATGATATAATAGGCATCAGAGAAACATGGTGGGATGGCTCCTATGACTGG
>JBAFWW010015122.1:0-10033 GCA_036873685.1 Agapornis canus
AACTAGATGATCTTAAGGTCCTTTCCAACCCTAACTATTTTATGATTCTATGATTGTAAGCTGGCTTTTTTTTGTTTGCTGGGGCTAAGCACATGCAATTTGAGGACAGTCTTATCAGAATTTTTTAACTGTAGGCAAAGCACTTGAAATTTTTAGCCACCATTTGCAGGCCTAAGTGTCCACCTTATAATACCATCTATGCTTACATCAAAACCTTCAAAGTAAATCTGAGGTATCTGAGCTACCATTACACAGATAATGTTGGATGTGTGAATCTGTACCTAAACAGCATGGGGCTCAGCGTGGATTAATTTGCCTGTTCAGAAGGAGGGTAAAATGAAACTAGTCTGAAGTTTGTGCTGCTTTCAAGACCCACATGAGATGTTAATGAGCTGTTTGAGGCATGTCCGCACAGTCACCAGATGTAGTGCAAAAGCAATCACATTAATGACACTCCTAAAACTCTAGCTTGAAAGGTAGATTAACTTGAAAATGATCTCCAAAACTGCACAGGGTCTTTGTATCTCAGTTTTTCCAGCTGTACATAATCAGTAATGCATAACTATTATGTAAAGTACTGCAAGACACACTATGTGCATGTGTGCAATTCATGATATGTATGATATTCAAGATTCTCATGAAACCTCATGGAGTTAAATGTTCTTTGTATCTACAGTACAGTTCAGATATTCCATTCTCCATTGCAACATTTTTATTTCACTTTTAATTACTATGGAATGGCAAAGATCAATAAGAGCAATAATAGGCAAATGTGTTGGTACAGAATTTTTTATGTTCTAAATACTGAGGCAAGACAATTCATTCCCAACACATGCTAAACTGATTCAAATTAACATAAGTTTGAAGACACAAAACGTAATGACAGGATCAAACAAACATGCAATTGCTTGGAAGGCACCCTAGAAGAAAATCCCAAGCTGACATCAAGGGACTGAGCTCTGATGGCTTTGTTTTCAGAACTCTGATTTCTATTTCTGTAACAAAATGTTTAATCCTTTACCTGATAGGAAAAAAAGAAAAAAAAAGGAAAAGAAAAATTTTCCACCTTGAAGTCCAGTATAAAATATTGCTTGAAACTGACTCATGCCAAGTGGTCTGTTTAATTACAAATCTACTTACGCAGAGTGCCAAAACGTACTGCAGGGCTCTCAAGACATTTGATTTAACCTGGATTGGAAAATTTCTGTCAATTGCTATCCTGCCTCTTTGTAAAAAGGAGATTATAACTCTGACAGTGGTGATACCTGGGTCAGATACCCTTCTGTAGACAACAGGCCCATGAAATAAAGAGAATGGCTTTCAAACAAGGTGGGGAAGATCAGAAAGTAGGCTATCTAAACAGACATTTTCCCATCTCTGAACTACTACCACTCTTGCATTTCTGTCCCTACTGCAATTCACTAATCAAACTGGAGACTAGTGCAAAAGACCAGCGTCTGATTTCCTGACCCCAGATGTGCCATGGGTCAAGCTTTCTGATATTGATATCACTGTCACTTGATAATAGGATTATTATTTATTGCAGTGGGTATTGTTGAATTTTTTCCCCAAAGTGACAGCATACTGTAATTGTAAGTTAGTGTCTAAAAATGAAAAGGTCAAGTGTCATGGGACATGAGTATAAATGCATTAAAATTTGGACATTCTTGTTTCCAGACTACAAAAGAGTGAAGTTCTGGAATCCAATGGGCTTTGCACTCCAGTCCCTTATCAACTGCTAGATATTAAAAATATGAAAACAATAGACCACATTAAATCTGCAGAAAACAATACTTTGTCCTAAATCAGTATGTGACTTTTTTGACCTATTCTTTTCTTCATCAAAGTACATGGAAGTTCTGCCATTGATTTCAGTGGCAGCTAGATCAAGCCCTTTGAGATGAAATTTGTCATTACATGCAAACCTTGCCACAAAGGGTAAGTGCACTTCCATCTTTTGATTGTTGAAAATCCATACTTTATTTGATGATTGTCTTTTAACAAAATCACTCGTCTGAGACCTTGCCGTGATGCATGTACATTTCTAATGTTACTAAGAACCTCAAAGGGCAGATAAATTGGCCGTGTTTCTTTTTTAAACCACTTCTGAAAACAGACTGCATTTTGCAATATGGAAGGCAGTATAGAAGACAGTATGAGCTGGTGCGATAAAGATAAGCTTTGTTACAGAACAAAGTTTTACTCTGCACAGAATAAAGTAAGTGGGAAAAAGGGAAAAAAAGAAATCCAAAATGAATCTTTCTGAAAAGACATCAGCTTTTCCTGTCTCTCTGGCATTTCCAGCATTTTAGCCAAAAATGTAATAGCAATGTTATTCTGTTTTAGCAATTTCTTTTAAATAGTTTTTTGATCTTTGGGGGAAAAAGAGAGAAGCAACCTTTTCTAAAGAAAGTCAGTAAAGTCGCAAACTTGGTTTGTATTAGAATTCATAAAATGTTTTTACCTCTAGATTTGTGTTTGCAAAATGCAATAGATGACTAAAACTTGGGAGGGCTTTGTAAAAACTCACTGTAGAAACAGTGTATTTATATACACAGATATTTCTTGTTCTATCACTGTGTTTGTTCTCTATTTGCTATCTGGGAATTTCTATGATATGATCTCAGTCTCAAATAGCAAATGTAAACCCAACCACAAAACCAAGGTCTAGAAGGCACTATTAAGAAATACTTTTCATAATGGCCCTCCCTCTTGTGCTCTTCTTTTTCAAACAGAAGTTCTAGCAATTATCTGACTGTATCATGTGCTCATGATATTCATCACACTGACTTCTGTTTATTTTGAAACTCCCTTTTCAAAGTACAGTTTTGTTATAACTCATTCCCCCCTTCATTTTAATAACATCCATGAGTAACACCAAATGATAACCCTCAACAAGCATTTTCTTAACTCATTTTCCTTTTTCCCTTTCTATGAAGTATTCAGAAGGGAATAGGTACATTTATTTTTTCAAATTGATCATACAAGTCTGACAAACAATCTTCATCTGGTAATCATTCATGAACTCTTAATCACCTTTGTGTTTAAGAACAAAACAAAAAGAAAAAACCCAGAATTGTCCACTGCCTGTCTTTTCTATCACAGCATGGGATAACTGAAAAGAGAAGGTGAAGTTGTATTTTTAAGATTTGTTTCAGTACCAAAATAACTTTGAGATCATTAAGTGGGAAGAATGAAATATTCTTTGGTATGGGCATACCAAAGCAATCTGTGACTATTTCTGCCCCTAGACACCTCTGTGCCTTCCTGGGGCCCTCAATAGACCATATATGTCTAGCCATGCTGGGCTAAGATCTTATACCCACTGTCCATCCCTCTTCTCCAGCTGGAGGTACAGCCCTCACAGGCCTTTAGCTAAACAGTATGATATGAGCACTTCCAAATCAGTCTCAAACAATGTCATCTGCCCTAGCTCATACTCAAGTTAATTAAGTCAACCCTAGCTGGTTTTGCCTTGAATAGATTAGAGATCCTCATATGATCCTTTCTTTGCTGGCAGTGCTGGGAGGATAACCTCTGACAGAGGTCAGAGACAAACAACAAAGGAGCAGTAATGTTTTCAGCTGGGAAAAGGTTTGGAAAATTAAAGTCTGCCTGTGGCTTTATGGACACTCTGGGAACATTTAGATGAACAGTGGGAGGACTTTGGAGACTGATTGTTGACAAACAGTGCAAAATTAGGCCCAGTACAGAAGAGGTATGTGAAAAATGCTAACTTTTTGTAAAGCGTTGTGTGCCCTTGAAATAGAGTATCCTATGGAGGCTATTAAGCAGTATGTGAGCCATAAATCTCTTTGTACTCTTTCAACAAAATAATAATACATTCATAGAGGCAGGGTCAGGGGATTTTGAGTACTCTGAAATGTCTGAAAGTGTGGTATTCTTTTCATGCAAGTCTTGCATTTGGTACTGACAGCTGAAGAATTTGATGTGTGCTGTTAACAACCTACCATGCCCTATCTTTCATTCCAAAAGAGCAAAAATGTTTCTTTTGCTGCTCAGAATACATAAATGTCTGGGTTGTTCGCACATGTTTCCCCTATAGAGAAGTACGGTATACTAAGCAGTACCACCAGGAGGCAAAATGCATTTCGGGACTACTCTCACTGTGCTTACAAGAAACCAAGCAGAATGTGCAATGGGATCAAATTATGAATACAATCTGCCGTGTACACATTATAACAACAATAACTTTCCACCCCATATTGGCTTCAGTGTAAAATGAATATGAGAGGCTTTAAACTGGCTCTGTATTTCAGGGAAATATGTAGCAATTTATAAATCTGTTTTGAAATGATGTGGAGTAGAACTTTCATCCCAAAAAGACGCTCTGGGTAGTTTCAGCTGTGTTTCTCTTTCAATATTTTTTCCTGTCACAAGCCTGAAAATTCAGAATAATAGAGTTACAAAAACACATTTGGCAAATGCACTGGCAAATAAGCAGACAAGCCTATACAAGCCTTTTGTAGACTGTCACATTCTCTGTATCAAAATACAGTAGGAAAATTAAACAGCTTTTGGATTTGTTTTAAGCTGAATTGTTAGCGCCGAGGTGCTTGCTTGTGCTTTCAGAACCTTTGTAAGCACATCACCAGCTCAACTTGACTTGCTGTAGATATTTCAACAGAATCTATCCCAACTCAGTAAACGTTTCACAAATAACAAATAACTTCACATTGGAAAGAAAAAATAATCCATATTCCCTGCAGTATGTATGCTAGGATACTTCTACAAATGAGACAAATATTTACTAGTTTTGTCATTTAAAATGCCATCTGTTTAAAAAATGGCACTGCAAGTCTATTGTTGATTTTATATTTTCTTGGACCTGTCTTAAATTATTTAACCAGCTATTAAAATCACCCAGAAGGTCTGACCAACACCTGCTTAATATACTTCCATCATCAAATCAGGTGTCATTAGTAGCTGTGCAGGATTTCCCTACAGTTTTGCACACATTTCAATCAGATAACTCACCATTTCTTTCTGCCTGAAGGGATCAATAAAGGAAGAAAACAACAGAAAAGCCAGACCCAAACACAACTAATTCCTGAGGAAGCTGCTTGTTAAATCTTCATTTTGTAAAGTAATCTCATGGTCACAGACTGTTTTACAGATGCTAATTGTTTTTCAGGTTGCTGCAGTCATATCTTGGATACATTATAGCTTACAGGAACCAATAAAAACACATTTGTGCCAATACATCTTGAAATTGCATTCTGTAGCTTAAAGGCTTGTGGAAGAGTACAGAAAAACAGTGCCATTTCTTTCACTGCTTCTAAACCTTTTCCATGAAACAGCAAATAAGACTGACCAGCCTGAATCAAAGAACTGGGTATACTCCTTGGCTCCCCCTAAGTTGCAATATAGTTAATAATAATGCATTCTGTGGTCTATTGCATGGCATGTTTAGTTTATTAAAGACCCCTCTGCTGCTACAGGGATATTTTTAGACTAGTATTCTGAGCTAGAATCTGGAAACAATTAATGCTGAGCATGTCGTTCAGCTTTTGATAGACTGCTACACTTCAGTGATACAATCTCAAGTGAAACTGTATGTTTGAAGAGCTAAGGTAAGAAAAAAGACAGGTACAGCTTTGGAAGGAACAAAATGTAGTGTAGTTCAACAGCCTTGAAGGTGACTTTTTCCAAACCATTGAATATCAGGTTCATGGCCTGAAATGAAGCTCAGTGAGATTCATTACAGTTCCTTTTGTCACTAGAGTATTAAAACCCCAAATGCATCATTAACTCACAAGTGAGCTTTACCATTTGGAAATAAGGGATTGACATGACTCCAGTGACAAAACTATCTGCAAGAATACTATGGACTTCTGCTGCTTAAAGACGTAATTGCTTTTATATTAGATATACAAGCACTAATTTTGGTACTTTTAATGTCCTCTGTGCATTTTATAATGAAAAAAGAGATTCCTATAAAAAAGACCTTGTCTGGATTTGCTTAGGGAATAGAGGACACACTGCATTTCTCCTTAGAGGGTTAAAATATGGGAACACATAAGCTTACCCACTCTTGTTAACTGAAGCACAGATACAGAATGTGTAATATCTCAAAGAGTATTAATGTTGACCAACATTCACCTTAGCTTTCAATTATATATGTGTATATATATATATATATGAAAAAGAGGTGAAACACACTAGAGCAGTGCTGCAAGTATTATTCCAGAATACGCCTTGGACATAGTAATCCTTATAGTGAGTTACCATAACCCAAAAATAGTACTCTTCAGGCTATTAGTTTTGTGAACAAGGGACAAGAGGATTTTAGAAGGTGTGGATAATTGTAATTTTTCTTCTCACCTGGTTAAATCCCCATTTTCCAGCCTGCCCAATTTACCTCACCTCATTACTTGGTGACTGGCAGGGTGATGTTATTTTTAAAGTGAGCCAGGAAGGCTACTTTGGCTCATCAAAGCACTGTCTTTGTCAGTATAAAATTGCCAATAAACTTCTGATAACCTCAAAATAAGGTTGGAGAACTCACAAGCATTTCAGCTCGAATAATCTTACTGCCTACCTTCCTTGCAGTACCAAATACCAAAGGTTCAGTTTGACATGCTGCAAAAGGTGGGGCTCCTCCCCCTTATTTTTCCAGGAAATCCACTCTCTCCCCCACCACCACCACTAAGGGCTGCAACTCCTGTTAAAAGTCCATAACTTGTCCCTCCAGGACCTCCTGCTGCCACTTTGTTGAAGAGCAGAAAATAAACATGTAGCGCTGAGCCAGTATGGGAAGAAAGAGTATGGATGCTGGGAAGGGTGGGAGTTTGCTTAGGTTTGGGTCAGATAGGAACACCCAGTTGACATGTGGTGCTTAGTTATTTTGATACTGTAGGAGCTGAGGAACAGTTCTAAAGACTTTGTTACAGAGTGCGTACATGGATGTGTGTGTAATGGTGTGTACTATTGTTTCATTAATTCAATGTGAGAAAATTTTGGTTCATAATTTGCAGGCAAATATACTCCTCTTAAATGCATCCTACTAATAACGAATAAAAAAATATACTGTTGCATAACACATAGATTTCATAAAGTTGAGAGAATACTTGCATAGAGAGATTTTGATGAAATCTCCCTTTGGTGGAAGTGAAAGGGCTGGTGGCATAGTGACCTTTTTCCCTCTGACTTCCTAGTCTGGATTCATCTTCCTTTAGGATGGAGCAAAATTACAATGAGTGAAGAGTGGCTACTTTTAGTGGTATACCTTTAATGAAAATTCAAGCTTGTTGGAGAGTTTCTTTGACAACATCTGCCAGAAGCTTTCTGACAGCCTCAAGAAGAAATCCACAGGCCCAGTTAATTTTGAACTACCTTTCTGCCCAGTGGCAGGATCTCTCCAACAACTATGGCTGCTGCAGTGAGAACACCTTCTGCAGATGTGTGGGATGCATTGTGTGATAAAAAAGAAACCTTACAACTTTACTGCCATTCATTTATCACCTGTATGGTCATGGATACGATAACAACTGCAGCATCAGTAGTAATTGCGACACATTTATTACTCCATTTGGGCACACTAGTTACAGACAGGCACTCAATTCCTCTAGGCACTTTACAAAGAACAAAGCAATGATCGTGATTCAAGGACTTTACAATCCAAGTGGAAAAATAAGAGCAAAAGATGAAAATAGCAGATGGGAGTAGAAAAAGAGAGCAGTGAAATGGTATTGATCAGAGGACTGAGCACAGCAGCAGCCTAAATTGTTGTCAAACTGAATAATTTAAATCAAAATAGAGATCATGGAGGAGCTGATTCTCTTGTCTGCTGCAGTGTCTTTGAGCTTAATGAACTTAATGGCATTATTCTTCAAAGGCACTAATGTAACAATACAACCGATTTTATTTTGTAAGAGGATGTGAATCTTTAACACTGCAAATGACAGACCAGATTAGGTTACTCTGTCCCATAAAAATACCTATCTAGCAGATGGAGTCAAATAAGCAGAGATATTGAAGACCACCTGCTCCTCTTCTCTCTAGGAAGTCATTCTTCCTGTAAGGGGTAGGCTGTGGTCTGCCTGGGAGCCTATTGAGTCACAAAAGTTTGCACCGAATCCATAGGAACCAAAACTGATTAATGCAGTTGTGTTTCTCCACAGCCCTGTGTTCTCAAGCCTGGTGGGAGAGGGATTAAAACAAACACAGAAAACCATATTAAAAGACAATACAAAACTGGGAAAGTATACCTCACCAAAGCTTGGCCACACTAGGTGAGTCCCCTGACACATCCTGGGCCTCTTGCTGTTATCGTTTGATTGCCTCCTACTTCATTTGTACAGAACTTGAAGCAACTGAGTATTTTTTCCAGGGAGAGCATTTCCCAAGGGCAATTGTACAGCTTTTTTATCAAGGGCACAATGGTGTCATTCTTCAGTGAGCTGAAAACTCCAGCATCTCATTTAGTCTGTGGACACACTGCTTGAGTTGTAAATTCAGAGGCGTGCACCTGGAACACAATGTTGCATTTATTTTGACAGCTTTGCTTTCATACTTGATTTGCAGAAATGTTCTGCTTATATCAGAGGGCACCTGGAACATATTTTCCTTTTGCAAAAATAATACATAGTTAGTGGTAACTACCTTAATCAGCAGCTATTATGTTGTCCCTGTGGAATCTTACTCCAATCTGGTCATGCTTTGCAAAAGGTCACTGATGATAATTCTTTTAAAGTCTTCTCAGACACAATGTTTTGTTGTTGTTTTCAGGAAAATTTTTAGCTTACAGAAAGACAGTTCCTACCTTCTGGCATTCAGCTATTTTCTTTTCTAAACAGCGAAAAAAAAAATACTTAAGAAAAGGAAGAACTAATAGCTTTCTGAGTCAAAGACAACAAGTAAGAGAGAACTGAAGAAATGCAGCCTGCTTTTCGTTATCAATTATTTACCATTTTGCTACACACTCACAATGCCCTTGCTTATTCTAGTCTTTCTCAGCTTCCTTGTTCTGTGATAAAGTCTTATGATTTTATTTCAATTGAAGAACTGGTTATGCTGCCTTTTACCTTCTTTTGCATTCTTGACAGACACAGTTTTGTCTTTTTAATTTCCCAACACCTTTTCCTTTCTTAATTTAGAAAAATTATAATGCTGTAGCACCCAGCCACCCACTGACTTTAGCATACTTGAAGTAAGTCTTCGTAGTCAGGAAAGGTGGAAAATTGAGTCAGAAAGCCAGAATTCAACCAGTATGTGTGCTGTGCTTTATAGTCTTGACATGTATCTAAGCAATCTGAATTGAGATGATTGTTGATCTGTCTATTTCTTATATGACATTGAAGTGCTGTTCCTAATGATGCAACAATCTTAAGCCAATATTTTTAATAGTGAAACCTCCTCCAGGGTCTTCTTTATCTATGTTTAAATCTCTGGTCAGCAGGATTCATTGAATACTTGGTAATTTGCAATGGAACTGCTATAAATATGTTGAAAAACCCCACAGCGTTTCAGCTTGTTCAAAACTATCATTTAAGTAAACACCAGTGTATGAATTCAGATGAAGCATTTGTGTTTTTTAGAAGGCAATAAAAACAAATCTTGACTTTTAGGTTTTTTTCCTATTCTGGGAGATATAATCAGGAACAGACCCTTGAGTACACATACGCTGGGAATATTTACTCAGAATTAGTAAGACATTTAAAATAGTCTTTTTCTATTTATAAAATTTTGTTAATTTGTAAGGAATGAGAGTGAGGAAGACTTTCAGTCTGTATAAGTCTTCTGCAGGTATACTGAGGTTCAGCTCAAGGACACAGCCTACACCCCTGTTCGCACTCTGCTGCATCTGAAGAAACAAAAGTTATGGGATGTGGAGCTGCCACTGATCACAAACACTTCAGGAGCAAATAGTAATTAAAATACTGCAAGAGCTTAAAAGCTGCGCATACACTTGTCAGATACATAAGACTGTTTTGTGGGGTTTTTTGGTGTTTTTTTTTTGTTTGTTTGTTTGTTTGTTTGTTTGTTTTTTTTTTTTTTTTTTTTTTGAATT
>JBAFWW010015123.1:0-10731 GCA_036873685.1 Agapornis canus
CATTTTCTTGGTTCTCTCCCCCTCCCTTGGGGGGCAGGGGGGGGGGGGGGGGGGGGGGGAAGTGAGTGAGTGGCTGCATGGTTCTGAGTTACCAGATAGCCTTAAACCATGACATGTGTAAACACACAGTATTAAGCAACAAATTTGTTATTATGCTCAAAAGTAGTTGCCAGGTAAAAGTATGTCCTGTGATAATGTGCACAAACAATGCTTGCTGTATCACATGATGCTAATGAAGATCTGAAGACAGAGTGTCCATCAAAATGACAGCTACTCTAATGACAATCAGTAAAGCAGCACTCATCTTCCCCTTTCCTCTCTCCTCCCCCCTGAGATTAGAGAGAAGCTGTGTAATTCAGACGCATGACATTTATCATTCAGGATTCATAAGCAGCTTGGAGAACACTTCATTTGCAATTATTATTTCTCCACTTAGCAAGACGCCTGAAGGCTTTCTGTGTAGGCTGTTTTATGTGAAAAGAAGCAAAACAAATTTTGGGATTTTTAACAGTTTTTCCCATATTCTCCAACTCACCAGCAACACAGGGGCCTGGGCAGGTTTCTTCCTGTAGTAATCAGAGTTGGCCAATTTTAGGTTGAGCAGCAGAGTGTAATGTGATACCATGTAGAGACTGTCTGCATTCATCAGAGTCTGGAAGCTGAAATTTAGGTTTCCCTCAAATCCTGGTGAGTGCATCATACCTAACAAAAACACCATGTGAGCTCTCACATTTTACACAGATTTTGCCTGGAAAAAAGAAGATCAGAAACCAACCCTAGCATTTCATCAGCAATAGATTGCTAGAACAGTTAATGAATCATCAGTAGAAATTACTCTATTAAATGTACCTGAACAGGGGATAGAAAAATAAGTAGTCCATCTAGAACACAATACTGCAAAAGGCAAACTGAACACTCCAGTCACAGTTCAGCAAAGCAACATGCTAAATTTGAAATACACAAGGAGCACCAGCATTCATTAGGATACTGCCAGGTACAAAGCAAAGGGCAAGATATATCTGCAATGCTAACTGGAAAGGTGAGGTGGGAATAAGCAGAGGCAAAGCCTGCAGTACTTTGCTGAGCATACATTGTACCAAATGGTGCTAATGAGGGTGACATCCCTTTTAACCCCCCAGTAGATCTGCCTTAGCTAATTGAGTTGTTGGATGGAGACTGGAGTGCTCAGCACCTTGCAGAATCAGGCTGTAATCATCATTCTCTCCATGGCCTCTCCAGGTATGTTAATAAATATCTGGGGCCAAGCTGGCTGGAACTCATTATAACTCCAACCCGTTTAGTTCATATAAGACCTGGTTCCTAGATAGCTGCGCACTTGCAGATCTGTCAGACAGTAAGCCACCTGTAAGCACTAAGTATTCCTGAACACACTATTTGTATGAAATGATAGCCTAGAACCATGCCCAGTGGTCCAATCCCTTCTTCCCAGGTAGGATGGACAGCACACACATTTTCCTTTGAGTTAGCTGTAGAAAAACCATAAACCAAGTATGAGCAATACCTAATTGTATTTCCATGACCTGTACTTTGAGCCATGAAAACACCTAGAAATACTAGACCTCCCCACATGACCCACAATATTTCATGGGTTTCACATCAATTGTGAAACCCATTCATACAATGTCAATTAAGGAAGATTAAGGAATAAGCTTTATCCTAGAGGAACATTTGAAATGAAACAACAAGAAAATTAGTTACATGGTGAAGCAAAGCCATGTCATTTGCCAGCTGCTGCAGTGGTTTACTGTGAATATATTCCTCCCACCATAAAGCTCATGTCTCTTCTTCAACAGAATACAACAAACCGTAACATAAAAAAAGTAAATAAAAATCCAAACACAGAAAAGAAGCAAATGTTTTTCTTGCCTCGTGAGGGTTTGAAAGCTCTGTGCTGATGCCTTCTCGGACTTTCCACTGTCGTCACTTTGGGGGCGTGGATAAGGTGAGTAACTGTTTGAGGGCGGATTTAGAAAGAGAGTAACTGTTCCAGGGTGGGTCTAAACAATGAATAGCTGTTCAAGGAGCAACCTTTGTGGAAGAGGGGTGATAGGGCTGGCCGCAAACCATACCCAGATGGGCTGGTGTGTGCTTGGGATAGATTTCTTACAGTAAATGTTGACAGAGGAACTTTACCTAGTACCAAAACTACAGCTACTTGCTTGTAAGTAGCCTGTGAGTAGCTCCAGTGACTCCTTCACCACTGCACGCAAAGATGCATATTAATACTTGGTTGGATGGAGGATCATGATATTGATGTAGCTAGAATTGATTTGATGTTTCATCTCTCAAATATCTACCTTGAGGGCTAGAATCTGCTAGAGTAATAAAAACATTAAGGCAGGGAGGTATGTAAAATTAAAAAAAAATAAAGCCCACTTTATTTTGCATTAAAATATTTTAAACCTCCTATCCAAGACTACAATTAAAAAGGAAGGTGTACAACTGCACATACAAGCAGCTACTGCGTAGTGGGTATGTATCTGACCACCCAAAAGCATTTGGGAAAAATACAGTGCCTAATTGCCTCTAACATGTGGGATGATAAACAGCTACATTTAAGAGATGCTGAGATCTGAAAAGCAGACTAGATAATGTATAAACTTGCAATGATGCTTACCAACATAAAAACCTTGCTGCTTAAAGCTATGGAATCAAAATTGAAAGGAGGTACTAAAAATGTTTGCTATAATTATTCGCACAATGGCACACAGTTTTTGAATTACTCCCTTGACACTGCAGTTCATGAGAATAGTTATGTCTGAATTAAGAGAATACTGATTAAGTTCTATATCAATTATAAAAATCTGTCAGCTATAATACACAATGAGGTTAGCACACTGTCTTAACAGAGACAACAGTTCATTTAAATTGGCCAGGTAAAGCAGATTCTGGAAAAGACATTTACAGAAAGCTTCCACAAAGCTTGATGCTTTGTGCAAGTCAAGATAATGTTGAGACTTTTCAGAAAATACTGTATTTTTTGAGACAGACATCACACTCCAGTGTCACTAAGAAATTTTTTGGCATTGGCTTTATCTAGTAACAAGAAGGAACTTTCTGAGGAAAGACAAAAACTGTAAACTAGGAAGGCTTTTAACCAAGTGACTTCCAAATCTTAATTTCACTACAGCTCTGCTTAGCTGACATTACTTTTTCCATGTTTATACTCCCATGCTAGTGCCTCAAAATCCTACCTCCTTGCATCACCTTTCAATCCCATGAAAATATAATCATATTAAAATACTATTTAAGGACCACATTTGTAGGAAAGATTACTAAATTGCAGCTAATGTATTCCCCCCCCCCACACCTTAAATTGTAAGAAAATTTGAAAAATTAAGCAAAGCAAGTTAAATAAGGTCTCTCAGAAACACAAAAATACAGCTTCTGACTGCTCTTGGAACTGCACTTCTTTTCCCAACTCAGCCTCAACCAATACTCAAATTTCCTAATGTATTCTTCATGAGTTATAGATTAATAGATGTTGTACATAAAATGAATATGACCAGTTCCTCTAACTTCATTCTCTAATTTATGCTTCGAACTGTTGGTGATAATAAAGGAATCCTGAAGTAAGGACCCAAACGTTGCCTGTTATCTGCAGATCAGACTGGTATCTTGAAACTATCCAGGGGGAGCTCCTACCTCCAGGCATGTGTTTCAACCTTAGCAACTCTCTCCCTACAGGTCTTCAGACTCAGGCTTCTCTCACATACACAGGAACACAAGCTCTTACCTTTTGCTTAATACCTGAGGTACAAGTTAAAGGACTGTTTCAGCTGGACTGAAACTCATTCCAGGTGTCCAGCTGAAGCACAAACTACACAGATCTTGTGAGAGCATAAAATGACAGCCACAGCTCTATTAAAACACCAGGACAGCTCTTCCTAGCTATTTTAACACAGTAACTTCCTACTGTATTTTTCCATGATTCCTTACAGAGTGACATCTTCTAGAGAATACTTCACCAAATCATACTGGAAGCATTTTGAAGTACAGATTTAGCCATGGGGGTGGCTTTTTTAGGAAAGTGAAAGGTCTTTCTCAACTCGAGTCTAAGCACAAGACTCTCTTTTTGAGAGAGATGTACAAACCAGAAATTACCCACTTAATGCAGAAATTGAGTTACATTCTTTCACCTTTCTCACTGTATTAGTCATAGTGAGTGACAACAACAGCCATGTTTAGTCTTAAGATCTAGAAGTCTGCTAGGTCTACCTATTCCAACCCTTTCAAACATTCCTTTAAAATGTTTTAGGATTTGACAAGCAAAAGAGAAAAAAAAGCAGTACACTCATTCATACATGAGGGAATAGGTGCACTGAAGTTTGAACTAGAGCACTGTTTTTTTGTCACAACCTCAAACCTGCTCTTTTTCAGGAAAAAGAAATCCCTTGTGGCAGAAAGGATGCTTTTGAGTCCCTCAATTAGGAATGTAATGAATATGAATGTCCTCTTTAAGATCTCTCCTTTCTGTGGCATAAGATGGCTAGTGTTTCTTAAGAATGTTATCTACTATCTTCCTGATTTAAGTTATTTAGACAAGGTGTCAAGAATATTAGCTTATTCAACTCAGCTTCATATCTAAATGATGCTGTATGATTATGGGAGGCATCTTTTCTTACTCTCTATGAGTTTAATGTGTGTGAGAAAGCACAAATGAATGAAGCAATGATTAGGAGAGGAGCAACTGGAAAGGCAATTGTGGTAAATTAAGTTAAAGAAACAGGGAAATACATTCTAACAAACATTTCCACTTTGGCCACTGTCAGGAAAAATAAACCATTCTAAATATACACATACACACACACACACAAACTTATGCACATTTTATCAACAGGACAAATTAACCTTTGCATGGCATTTTTCTGTATGATTGACCAAATCAATATCCCAAAGGCTCTAACCCTGAAGGAATTGCAGGAATTTAATCTCTTAAAAGGTAAGATTTTTAATTACTTTTCACTTGGTCTAGACTTTCAGCTTTGCATTTCCTGTTATACTGAATAGCAGTATTAAGAAAAACAAAAGAGTGAAGAAGAGAGTTGTTCCTCTTTTCTTATCCTTTCAAGAGCTTACTGCTGTGGAATTTTTATCACCTTCTTTGCAAGGCTGGCATTACTAATATCAATACAGTGATGTACTAAGCTACTTAAACCTCTTTCAAAATAGGTGACAACCCAGCCTCTCTTTAATGGCATCACGTGCAAATCTTCTCAACAAATCTTTGCAAACCTGTAAAGAGTTATCTTAATAGAGAAAATTCCATTTTTCTGTTGACTGGGGACATAATCCACAGCCTGTTAAGAGTCAATGGACTGACCTCCCTTTGAATCAGTACCTGCGTATTCCATTTGCTTTGCCCTAAATGAAGTGTGCTGCTGTGGAGGAATGTGCTTTGTGGTGCACAAACCTCCTTATTCTGGATATATTCTGTGTAGATAAAATCCTACACAAGAATCTGTGTACACTGCTGTCACAGTGTGCATGCTGGTTAGACAGTAAATATTTGCTTGCAAACCTGAGCAGAATGTTGAAGAAAAGCTCTGAAGTGCTCCATCCACCTCCTCTATGCTGGGAAGAGATATAAGCCGAGGAAGAAGAGCTTCAAGTGACTGGATAAACAGCTGTGCACTGTGCTGGTCTGCTTCTTGGTTTTTCAGCAATTTCAGAGACAGAGCAGCAGTACGCAGGGACCTGTGTCCTGGACAATCCCGTGGTGTCTGCTCCTCATCAGCCAGGGAGCAATTGTCAGAACCTATGTCTGAGACATCTGACCTGCCCGAGTCCTTCTCTGCTGCCATGGAATACTGATCACATGAATCAAATTCAGTCCTAGAAAGGTCTTGGTCATCTACACTGAAGTTACTTTCACTGTATCTGGATCCATACGACCGGGTCTTGGAATCAACTGATAAGAAATTAGTTATATCTGGATAGACTATGGTGTGGCTTCTCTGAACAACATCTGGCTGGTCAATCGTTTCCGATTCTGGTTCTCTATAATGAATCTCTCTGCTTTCACGTGCAGCTGGAGATGGCAGTGAGTTTTTTTGACTTCCTAGATTATCCTCTGGAGTTGTCTGTCCCATATCCCCTTCCAAAGTGGTCTGACCAGTGTCTGTGGTAACACTAATGCTAATATCAGGACTTTTCTCATTTGCTGATTCCCAGGCAGGATTTTCTGAGGACAGGATACGCCTCTGCCACCTGAAGTCAGCATCATTGATCTCCATGGAGTCCCTGCTCGTCTCGGTCCCATCCTTCAATTCTTCTAAGCGTCGAAGCAGCAGCTGGATCTGCTCTTCACTAAGACCCTTCCCTTGGCTCAGCTCATCTAATGCTCCAAGCAGGGCAAAGACGCAGGACACTGAAGCATAACATGCTTCAATACCACCTTTGATGCATGCTTCTGTCATTCCGTCCATGATACTACAATTAAACAGAGTTTATTTCAGTGATACAGCACATGTAGTGAACCCATCACTATCATCCAACACCATCCCTCCATAACCACAACCAGGGGAAAAAATAAACAAAATTATCCTGTAGGACTCTCCTGAGAAAGACAACTAGTATTAAAATGAATTATTAAGTCTTCCAGGTGGACACAGCCATTCTGTGCTAACCAAGGAAACAGTTACTGTGCATTTTATCAGCATGCACAGCATGTTTTCCCTTGCAGACAAGCACTTACACTGAAAAAAAAAAACCCTTCAACACCTAGCTGAAGCTAAATTTAAATCTGTGCCGTGAAAATTATTTTACTACAAAATATGATCTAAAGATCAGAACTGAGAATCCTTCTTGCTCAACCTGACAATGTTTAAATTGTCATTGAAAAGTTAGGGACCCAAACCCAAGAATTTCCAACTGTAAACCAACATATTTGGATATTTTGCCAAACTCTAGAAGGTAGTTAGTTATCTACCTATCTATTTTACAAACAGGCCCAGACTGACAACAAACCCTTCTTCCATTGTCACAGCAGGGAGATTACCCTGGCTCATATTTTGGCATGCTTCTGAAGGTACAACTGTGCAAGTGTCCTGTCTGCATAGGTTTAAGAGAGAAGAGGCTAAAGAAGGAAGCAAAGCGTACAGCTTGAGAAGATCCAGATGGGACTTCCTTTTAGAAATAGACCTCTTCCTGGATTCTGACTCAGAAGAGCAGGGCCCTGCTAAATCACAAAGTTGCCGAGGACTGCCAAGTATCTGAAAATAAAGGAAACAGAAGTTACTAGAGGATTATCTAAGCATTATTTAAATACAATAAATGAGTCATAGTTCTATCAAGCCCCAGATCTCGAGGTAGCAGTACTGTAACTTCTCACAGCAAAGGAAAACAGCACACTGATGTTCTCCTTCTGAAAGCTACCTTTTCTCTCTTTATAGGCAGAAAAGCAGATAGAGGAGAACAGAATATTCAACAAGAATCACATGCAGGATGTTCTCCAGTGCTTTAGATTTTTGACTAAATATATTTCGATTGATACTGCACCAGGCAATTTTTATGCCTAAATATAAAGCAAGTATCTTGCATTGTATTATATACCAAAGGGAGCCCTTCCCTTCAGTCACTCAGGTACAAAATGATGGAATCCTGCAGTGATTCCTTCTGACTCAACCTTCTGGGTGGCATCCTGGTAATGCCCACCAGGAAAGACAAGATGGCTTTACCAACAAGCCCATATTAATGAGCAGAAAAAGGCAACAGATATGTCCTTCAGGAAACAGCATTAGACTGAGCTTTTCCTAAAACTTAATTTTTCATCTTGCTATCATTTAAAATTAGAGGACAACATGTGCCAGGGTGACTGCCAGTTCAGATAACAACCCAGTGGGTGGCTGTGTGGTGTTAGGATAGATCTTCAGACTCAGACCAGGCTTTATATGCACAAGCTAGAACTAAAATCATGTAAGAGACCACTGTTCCTCCAAATTATGTAAGTTGCCTTGTGTTTCACACCATGAGAAGAAAGCTGCACATGTGAAATAGAAGCAGCCATGACGCAGCTGCTGCTCAAAGAAGTCTCACAATGCTCCAGCTCTAGTGCTGTCAGAGGCAATGGGCAGGAGGCCAGAAGAGGTCTTGACATTGGTGCTTAAGACATTGGCAGCTCCTGGTGGTTATTCTAATAAAGCTCAAGGAAACTGTATTTCAAAAACCTGGCATGTAATCAAAGCATATATTCACCTCAATGCCTGGAATACTACACTGTGAGGATGAATGTCTCCTTCTAGCGAGAGCAGAGAGTGGGGAAAGATGCCAACGAAGTTGAGAACTGGTTCACTATACTGTATCTCACTCAAAAGAGCAGTCTAGACTCAATTATAAGATCTGCTCCATGCAGTACCACAACATGAACACTGACAGAGTTGCCATAGCAGCTTGCATTATGGAGACAAATATAGCTAGTATGGCTTTGCATGTCAGAAGGGCTTCAATGTAACAGCTTTGCTCAGAAAAGGTGATTTCAACATCCCTGGTGCTAAAGTAGGGAATGGACTGGGATGCATACATCAGCAACATTTACTATTAAACAAATATTTTGCTTTAAATGTCTGGATTTGCACATATGATTATCCTACCTCTTTCATAATTTTGATGGCTTCTACTCGGTGCTGAGGTGGCGGGTAAAGCAACATCCGGTGATAGAGAGACTGCAGCACAGGCTTCATGGATTCCACTGACCCTACCAGTCGAACCAGTTCTGCTGCAATATAATATATGGTTCGTGCAACAGGCCCACTAAGGGCAGGTGCTGTGGAGGAACAACCTGAACCCCGTCCATGATCAGAGATCCCTGAGGAAGGAGAATCGGCCTCAAGGCAGATGCTGCTGTGGGCAGAGGTAATAGTTTTGTCATGGATAGGATTTCCCAGGATTACTACTAGGGCTGGACACAGTTGCTTCCTGAGAAAGAGAAAAGCAGCAGATGGTAACTGGAAAGAAATAATCTCATAGGAACAGATTGAAAATAGCCCATGGTTAAACGAGATACACATTCTTGCTTTAATGATCAGTCAACAGCAGTCGTTAGATAGAATATCAAATTACGCCAGGCTTTTTTTTTCACCTCCTAAGCACCAGAATGCTAGTACATATGGAAATATTTCTGGGTGCTTTATAAACATTGTACTGATTTTGCAAATTCATGGTGCTGCACAGCACTGTCATTTACAGGGTATCATGGCTGCCTCTTTCCCTTACTGCAAGCTATCACATGGTAGAAATGCTAGTTTT
This sequence comes from Agapornis canus, assembly GCA_036873685.1. Lineage (NCBI taxonomy): Eukaryota > Metazoa > Chordata > Aves > Psittaciformes > Psittacidae > Agapornis > Agapornis canus. Next base: position 9,268 of record JBAFWW010015123.1, read on the forward strand.
CACTGCCAAGTGTTTCTTCTTCAGTCCACCTTGGGATCTTAAAAGAAACCCAAACCAGTTTGTGTTAACTAGAAAGTCTGATGTTTCATCACTGAACTGAACATGCATGCATTTTAGTAAGCACCCTCGCTGTTTTGCTGGCTTTTGAGAACATAAAGGTCTCTACAGTAACTCAAAGCACTGCAACTTCTCATCAGCCACTATACACTAAAACCACTGTCCTTCTCTCAACTGTCTTTCTGCAAGAACACTCAAGTTTAGTGATTCCATACCAGAAGATCACTCTTCCTGTTGAACCAGAGCCAAAAGCAGCTCAGCATTTTGCTCGATTAGCTGTTCAGCTTTGCACTCACACACTTGACATTTTACTTCAATCTACAAGACCCTAATTAAAAAAGCAAAGTGCTGCATGAAAATGCAGTCCCAATCCTGACTTTCACCCACATGCCTCAGAGGTACAAGTTGGTGGCTAAAGCAAGTACCCGATGACAAGTAATGATTCAACATAAAAAGTAACATATCTTCATAGATTTTTATGCAGTACAGAACATTCATTGTTTCTCTTAATGTGTTTGCTGAAACAGCTTGGCTTCCTGAAGTCACAGAAGAAAACACAGCTTTTAATCAGACATCAGATAACGTAACTTTGAGTCTGCTTATTTCTTTCTCCCATCAGGTACACTTCAGAACGTATCAATCCACTGCATAAGAAATGTGGTTGCCTCAAAGCAGGTATAATTACTGGTTACAACAGCAACATTCCCCACACATCTTTGTCCCACTGAAGTGCTTCTGTAATAAACTACAGAGAACACTGTCAAAAGAACAGTTTAATCTTCCTTTCTGCTTTCTTCTTTTATCTTCTGTTGAGAACTGACTACAAAGTGCCAGATAGAATGTTGTATGCATGCAGGTAACACCTCCTTAAAGAACAAAACCAGTCATCAGTCTGATTCACAGCTTTACTAGACAGCTAATGGATTACTGTGTAGCTATACTTCCATGTATTCAAAATTATGCTTGCAGTTTACACTGTTTCAAGTCTTCCTAGCACCCTTTTTTCCCCTCACTTCATCCTAAGCATGTAGCTGGAGGACGCATATTCCTTGGCAGGTTAGTAAATCCTGCCCCTGATAGCTTGCCCTCATGATACATAGTTACAGATATAAACACCTGTAGATCTGCAGCATACAATGGATCATCAAAACAGGAAGTGTTTTCTTTTAACAAAGATTATTTAAGTGACCCTGCTTACCGAAGAGCCCCACAGTCAGACACATAAGCATAATCAAACGGCTGGTGATATTCAAAGCCAGAATCTTCTGAAATCATCACTGTCCATCACATTTGAAAAATCATGGCAATCAGGTGAAGTTCCTGATGACTAGTAAAAGGGAAATATAACCCGTATTTTCAAGAAGGGGAAAATGGATGACCCAGGGAATTACAGACCAGTCAGTCTCA
>JBAFWW010015124.1:0-14314 GCA_036873685.1 Agapornis canus
GGCATGGTTAAACTTCATGAGGTTGGCATCGGCCCACCTCACAAGCGTGTCAAGGTCCCTCTGGATGGCACAATAGGAAAATATTCAGCTTTGGGATGGCATACCAGGGTCTTTACCAAATGAATATAATGAATTCCATAGCAAGAAATCACATCTTCACTATTTTCCAGAGAATCCAGAATTATAGACAGTAAAGCTAAGGTAAGTCAATGAGGTATCTTCTCTGCCCTGGATGAAAATCTTTTATTGACCTCTTCACCAAGCACATTGCTTCTGGCAGACTCCTCCCTCCAATTAATGGATACTCCTGATAGATGAACAGATCCAGTCTACTCCTGAGAGGCAAAAGCCAAAACAAACATGATGTTCAAATGCTAAAACTAAGTTGAGTACCTAAGACCTAGGTAATTGTACCATGAAAAATTAAGACCTCCAACTGTAAGAAACACCCCTTGAAATCTACTCTTGCAGACACAAGCTGTGCTGAAGAAGTAAGTCAAGAAAGTAAGTCTGACCAGATCAAGGAAAGCCCAGGACAGGCAAAGCTGCAATGAAAAGTACTGCACTCTTGAAGAGGGGTTGAAAAGACAGTACAGAGAAATGGCGGAGAAGTCAAGGTGACTCAGCTGAATAGCCCACAGGAATGGACACACCTCTCCACTTTCATGTTGCCTTAGTTACCTGCTCAGAGACAATGCCTTAGGCATTACACTAAATTACACTCAGATATTACCCTAAATTCAAGTTGTTTGGAGAACAGCCTCTGAATAGATATATTTAAAAAATTGAGTATAGAACGGTCATCTAAAACTCAAGCTGTTTTCCACCAAGAAGAAACATGAATGGCTAAAAGCCTACTCTGCAGCAATCACAGACTGCAGTCACTGTGATGTATTATCGTATGTACTTACCATAGAACAAGTGTGCACATTAGCAGATGAAGTAGCTGCCATTCCCATATTTTACACCTAAGCTTTTTCCTGGTATATCATTAGCTTAGCACTGTGATCCTGAGCACTTCTTCCACTTTAAAGGAAGGTCCCCTTTTATATTGTACAACTTAAATACGTTTTCTCCTTAAAGAAATCCTCAAGGAAAAGCAAAAGTAGAGATGGGCTAGACTTTAAGGGACAGCCAACCTTACAGAATCACATAACAGAATGTTACTATGGATAAATACATGGAAGCAACAGGAAAGCAGACCTCCAGAAGCAGATGACAAGGAACCCATTTGTTCCTCAGCTGCTTCTCTCATCTTACTTCCTTCCAGATGAAACCATCATCCAGCACCTCCACTCCCAGCCCCAATCCCCCTTCATAAAATATTCCCTGAAAAGAGCTAGGCTTTGCCTGCTCACAAACCATGTAAAGCCAAGACACTCTCTCTGATTTTCCCTGCTTTGAGCACACATAAAACCTAAACCATTCGTGGAAGAACAGTTACTGCCATGAAGAGCAGTACAGTTCTTTCAATTTTTTCCCAGCCAAAATGGACTAGAGGTGCATTGTTTCTGCACTGTGTAGGCACAGGATTTCCATCTATTAACTCCTGATTCAGCTCAAAACCCCCATGTTTGAAATACAGAATTGTCTTTTAGAAAGAAGCATATTAAGACTACTCAGTGATGGAACAAGGGGAGGGAAAATGCACATCTATTGTCACCCTCATGGCTCAAAAACGATTTTTTATTTTAAAGCTTGCTTAGTTCAAGTTTCAGCCACTAAATAAAATCCTACATATACTTATTCAGTGGCACTCTCTCAGGCTTCTGTTTTTACATCTGCACACATGTAAATGACAATCAAGTTACCACTTCATATCCTTGTCTTCTCTGAAGCCGATTTCAACCCCTAATGGTTTCTCTTCAAAACACAGATCAGAAATTTCAGACAAGTCTTCCAAGCAGCAGTCACAGCAATGTCAGAAACTGAAGAAAGACTCCCTGTTCCTCTCTCTGATGTTCTCTAGACATCCCTGTATCAGGCCACAAAGATTAAAAACATCTTTATCCTTCCTTTTTTGGAAAAGGCACTCTGATTTTGCCTGGGAACAGGATAGGGGTTTCCCTTGTTGCCTTTTTTTTTTCCTGGTGGAAGAGTTTAAAGACTATTACTGGCTCAGGCTGTTCAGGCGCAACCACTTTCAGTTACAAATGCCCATGATTCCCCTACAAAAAAACAAACAAAAAACAAAACAACAAAAATCAGGAAGGAAATTATATACTGCAGTAAGCCCCCTCCTGTGGTGAAAGGGAGTGCCACATGCCACTCTAAGTGTGCAAGCAAGTAGAAATTCCCATAGGAGGGTGTACATGACTGTCACTTATCAAGTATTCTTTATGTAGTTAATGCCAAACTACTAGACCACAAAGCTACCTCATGAAGTCAAATGAAAACAAAGCTACAAGAAAAACAGCACCCAAACACCATTTCAATAGCCAGATTTTGCCTGAGGGCAGGGGTGCAGATGGTGAGGAATGAGCACATTACCACAGTTTAACAACTTGCTACCCAAACCTTTGCATTCCACTGGGACAGCCACCAAAAAAACCAAACCACCCTCAAGACAACTCCATAGTTGGAACTGGTACTGTCACATGTTGGACAGTTGTTTTTTAATATGTCAATGTAACTCATTTCAAATCAAACAAGCCACAGTTTCAGGTACTTTATGAAGTCACTGCCTGGCACTTCAGTTAAACAAGAACTGTTCACAAATTCTTGTTATGGGTCTGAATGCAGAACTGCAATTGAGATGGGGGAGAGAGAAGATTTGCTTTCAAATTACATGTAGCAATGGAAGATGTTGTAGTGTCACTATCTGCATTATCTATAAGAGGAATTAGAAATTACTACTCATGACAGCCGAACTAGCATAAAACACTGGGTATTTTTTCACTCCCTCACACACACACCCCCCCTTTTTTTTAACCTTCTAACAGTTCTAACCCACTGGTTGTGCTCATAGTTATGTCTTTTCCACTGTGCCCTTCTAGACATAACTTATGCACACATACAGGCAACTTTACACTTAACCTTACAAACATATACATTTATGCAGAGTTAAGGTTTATTAGTCAATGAAGCCATAATTTCCAAAAATCCATAAACAATTAATTGTAACTTCCATGGTGAACCTAGCTGCTTACTTGATAATGTAATTTAGCATACTGGTTTAACAAGACAAACTGGACTTAACCAAACACGAGTGAGTCACATTTCCCATGATAATACCTCTACTTTACTGCACACACATAGAAGTCAGAAAATGAAAATGCTGTTACACCAACATATTAACATACATGCCAAAATTTCCACGTAAGCAAAACAGTGCACTCTTAAAACCACTATATTTGTTTTCTCCAATCTTAACATTTATTGCTCTTAGTAGCAGTTCATGGTGGGGGAAGTTCTGGTATGCAAATTTAAAAATTAATTTGCCTTTCCAGCACTGAGCTGCAAAGAGTGGAAAAGATACAAAATAAAGCTCTAGGAATAACTTCCTTAGTGTCCTCTTTATGCATATTCAACCACTTTTGCCTACACACAAGCCTCAGCTCCTGCACACCAAACTACCTGCTTCCACTATTTATTCACCCTGCCTATGCACAAGTCACAGTTTTCTGAAGAGAAAGGGTTTTCTACACAAAACCCAGTCCATTTATTTTCATAACGAACAACTGTGTAGTAGATTCTTTTACTGAGAGAGAAAATATCCTGAGAGATTTCACGTTTATCACTAGAAAACGCAATACAAACATGAGAGGTTTATGCTAGTTGCTTCCTGTACCTAGTCATGTACCCTTATAGCTCTGCCCACAACATAGCTGAAGACATGAAACATGGACTCACTAAGATCACACTGGAATTAACTGACAAATCTGCAATTCACAAAAGACACAAACTCTCGGGATACTTATTTTATCCAGAAGTAGGAAGAGCTGCAGAGTCATCTCCATACAGAAGTAACTTTGGCAGTAGTTAGAGAATCAGCATCAAGAAAAGGGAACAAACTCCTCTATAAACACAACTTACAAAAATAGGTCTTGCAGCTAACCATATCTTAAATACTGTAAAGCCACATCTACAGCTCTTGTGTCAACATAGCTGGTGATCCACTTCTACCCTGAAACAGACAGGCAGTACTTCACTTGAATTTCACACATACATTTTTAATATTAGTTTTCTATTCTTTGCTGGAAGAAAAAAGATTAAAAAAATAAATAAAAAAAAAAAGTCTAGGCTTTCTGCTTTAGAGGGAAAGGAAGAGAAACTGTACAGGCTAAAAAAAAAAGTAGTATACTGAAATTCATAGCATTTCTCTCCTGAGTTCAAACACGTGTGTTACACATGTAACTAGTAAGACTACATTACGATCAACTGTACATACAGTTTTGTTTACAGACCGTTAGAGATTTAAAAGTTTTAGCTTCTTAATAAGGAGAAATAGTTGGGCCAATAGTTGTAATTTAGATTTAATTTAGATGAAACTTAAATAACTCGGACAATCACTACTGTTAAAATGGAAAGCTGATATTTGTTCACAACTTTGAAAACATTTTAAGCTGGATAAATGAACAAAAAAAACCAGCTCAAGTTGTGCTTTAGAATGTAGAGAGAGAACATGCTGTTACAACACCAGTTTCTGAACCTGGTACACATGCAAAATAAAAGCAAGTACACCTGTGACTTGAGAAGCACTAGTCTTGATCCCCAACAATAAAACAGAAGAAAAAAACCCAATAGTTGGAAGAGACTACTCAGTAGAATTTTTACATTATTTCCATACATTTTTTAATTATGAAGGCTCTAAATGATACCAAGCTAACAACTTCTTGGTCAACTGCAATGAAAAACACTCTTTAGACATGTGAAATAGGATATCCATTGCTGCCATAACCCCTGTAAGCAACTCTGCATCAAATACTACAGTAGAAAAATACATCGCTCATTTTTCATCAGAAATGAGAAATTGTGCTCAATGTATTTCAAGATGTTTATTTGGTTTAACCTGCCATAATTTACATTCATTTCAGTGCTATTATTGCCAGCATTATTCTACCACCACAGGAGTTTACAGGTAACTAACTGTAATATATAAATGCAATTGTAACAAATAGAAAAAACGTAAGTGCTGATATACTTACTCACTTGTTGTTCCAAACAACAGTTTAAAATTAGCACCATACATTGCTGCTCAAAGGAATAGCAAACTGACAGAGAAGAAAGATTTCTCATTCCTCTGTCCAAGGGCTGCAAGGTCAAAACAAGACCCCTACAAAACCCACACAACAGCCTCCATCTTGAACAACTAAATATTACTTAAATTGTCTTTTGAGGAATATTTTTTTAAGGCTTTTCAGACATTAAACCTCACATCTGTGTGATTTAACATTAAATGTTATCTGTTATTCCGAGTGTAAAAATAGTCACCTTGAGTAATTTTTTTTCTTGTTTGTGCCTAATTAGCTTCACTGCTTTCTCTGATTGTCTTCATCTCCCCACCAACTCCTATGGGTAGCTCTTTAAAATAGCAGCTGCAAGTTTTACCAAGCCAGGTATTGCTGGGACACTACTGATACAAGGAATCAGTTGAGGAAGAGTGAACTGACAAGGGTCATTCCGAATTCTTCTTCTGAGGAAGTACCTCTGTGCCGCTTTTCTACTGTCACTTTATAGCTGTGTCAAACCCAAGTAAGTTACAACACCATAGTGTTGCTGTGGTCATTGTGTCTTTCTCAGTGAAGAACAGGAATTAATACCAGCTCTTTTAGTTATTGCTTATGAATTACTTTTCATGGGATTATTTACTGAACAATAACAAAAACCTTCTTAGAAAGGAACAGGCAGGAAGTAGGACAGTGTTTTTGGTGTTAAGAAGACATCATCAGCTCAAAGTTATGGATTTCACAGTAGGAAAGCAAAAGCCTTTTGTTTGAGGGAAGGGTGTAGACAGATGTAAGAAGTTACTTTTATTTTGAGACAGGGATGCACGTGTAGAAACTGATCTGGGAATAGAGTTCTGTATTACATGCAGGATTGCACTGAAGTCATTCACCTAAACACATCAAGAGCACATGAAGATATATCAGCAAAATTACAATATATAAAGCTAAAAAGAGAAATTTGTTGAAGTTTCTTAAAGCCCTGTCAGAAGCACACTGCCATTTGAGATGTATTCCTAAACTGATAAGCTAACCAGTTCAGAACTTTACAAATAAAGTTCAGACAGGAAAACAATTACAGACCAAGTCTGCATTCAAATACAACTGGTTGCACTGGTTTTGACTAGGACAGGGTTAATCTTCTTCAAAGGAGCTGGTATGGTACTATGTTGCAGATTTGTTCTCCAAGTAATGTTGATAAGCAGGGATGTTCTAGTTCTTGCTGAACAGTGCTTGCACAGTGTCAAGGTCTCCCATTTCTCACTCTGCCCCAGCCAGCAAGCTGGCCAAGAAGGTCAAAGCAATACCATATGGCACCATTGCACAGCAGTAAGAGCTAAGGGGAAGGATGAGGAAGGGGAAATGTTCAGAGTTATGGCATTTCTCTTCCCAAGTAACCATTATACATGTTGGAGCCCTGCTTTCCTGGAGATAGCTAAACACCCTCCTGCTGGTGTGAAGTAGTGAGTAAATTCCTTGTTTTGCTTTGACTGCATGTGTGGCTCTTTACCTGTCAAGCTGTCTTTACCTCAACCCAGAGTTTTCTCACTTCTGTTCTTCCAATTCTCCCCTCCAGTGGGACAAGGAAAAGAAGTGGGTGAGGCTGAGCTGTCTACCAGGGTTAAATCACAAGATCATGGTTTAACTGGTCTCTTAATGAAAACCAAAAAAACCCCACATTCACACATTCCAGCTCTGACAGATGCATCACTTTTAATACGGCTTGGTACTTAAAGACTATTCAACTATCTGGTTTTGTTGTTGGTTTTTGTTTTGGTTTTTTTGGGGGGGAGGTGTTTGCAGGGGGTTTTTGTTTGTTTTGTTTTTTACTTACTGTTAGAAGAATAAAAACGTATTTTGACTTACCGAACTTGGGGAGCAGGAGTGTTGTGCAGTTATATGTATAAGTAACTTTGTATTTACAGAAAGTACTTTTCTTCAGTACAGTAGTAGTAAGAAAAATCCCAAAACATCCTATTCATTTAGAAATGCTTTCATGAAGTCTTCCTGTAATAAATCTCTACCTCCTCATGTTACTATAAAATAGGATAGATAGCATAAAAGGTCTGCATTTAGGAATGCAATTTTTTCTTATTCAGTCCACCAGACAATATCTATGAACATCTTAGTTTCTACTACTGTGCCACCTACAGCATCAATTCTCTCTACACTGACAATCTGTCATTTTATTCTGTTTTATTTAAGATTAAGTGCTTTGTATATTGACTTAGTTACTCATTAAAGCACTTGAAAAGAGTAAGTCAATTGCTTGTAACTGTCCATCTGAATACAGATGAATCTCAGGAGACTGGGCACAGTCATGCTAAACAATTTGACACACAGGACTACATCTAGGGAAAGGGCCATACTGGTGAAGCAGAACCCATCTTAGTGTACTCTTAAGAGCAGTGGCTCTAAAATAGGTGTGCAGGGGATGAACAACTCAGTATAACCTTGTGATGCAATATTACAGGAACCAAAGATCTTTCACTGTATCAGGTTTTCTACACCATTTTTGACGTGTTTCACATCATCCAATGTACACGTTACAGAAAAGACGTAAGATCAAAGAGACTGATGATCAGCTTTTCTTCTGAAGGTAGAAAAGGCGTCTGTTTGTTCTATCTGTCTGGTCTAAGACAATTTCTTACTCAAGAGGACAATCAGCCATACAGTTTTGCAAGGATAAAGTACCATGCAATAGAGAGCTCTCTGGTCTAGGAGAACAGCCTAACAGCAGAAAGCCAAAGTTAGGCTGCTCAGTATACAAATTAAATTTCCATTAGCAATAAGCCACTGGAAAAAAAGTACGAGATCTGTATCAGAAGATGAAGAAAGCAGTCTTCAAATCAAGATCTGCAGTTTTTCTAGAAACTATACATAGCCAAACTGCAGTGACTGCGCTTTTCTGGTTGTGTTGGTTTGGTTTTGGTTTGGGTTGTTTTTTTTTTTTTTTTTCAGAAAAAACAAAGGGAAAATTAAAACAGAAAACAAAAAAACAACCCAAAAACCCCTTGAGAAAATAGAAATAATTTATGACATAAAATTCTGACCATGCAACAGGGTGGGTCCTGAAACAAAACAAAACAACAAAAAACCAAACAGGAAAACAAGAGACCCAGACACACTAGCCTGTGGAAATTTCCTCTGCATCTTGCACAGCCTTGGCCACATCTAGGTGCACGCTCTCCTCATCTCTCTCTCCTATTAATGTTAGCCATAGAGTTTTACTATAATACAGTCTGGTACACTGTTTCTCCCAGCTGTCTCACACTTCCCTTCTCCAAGCACAAGTACCTTGTGTTAAGCACAGATCAAGCTCTGATAGATACCTCTACTACCATTCAAGGTATTCTGTTTATTATCTTAGTAAGCAACTCATCCTAGATCAAACCAAGTTTTATGATTCTCTTCCTTCAAAAAGATGAACTAGCTACTGCAAATATTTCAAAATAAAGCTTAGCTAGAAACTCCATAGGAGGCAAAATTGCAGCAAGTGTAACAGAGAAGAAGAAATGAGGTTCCAAATCTACCTTCAAGTTACTGCAAGTTTACTTAGGGTAAATGAACCTGTAATCAATGCTTTTGCCTCAGTCAGACACAGGAAATTTCAAGAGTTCCGTGTTTAGCCTAAATATTAACAGGGCATCAATAAAAAATAAAATAGTTATAAACACCGGGACAGACACACTGCTGAGGTGTCAAGTTGTCACTATTTGTGTGTTCACAAAAATACAATCCTAGCATTGTCTGCCTGAATAGAAGAAACCAAAAATCAAACACTATACAGTCAATGAACTGTTATATTCACTGCCATACAAAAATGTCCCATGTAGAGTTTCCAAGAGATCTCACTTCATGTCAAAGTCCTCTAGCGCAAGTTACAATTAAGAAAACTAGTAACTGATATTTAACTGACCCACAAACGAGGTGTATGTCCCCAGCTGCTACAGTAAGTAAAGCATTTACTTTCTAAAACAAAAGACCTTCACATGCTGCTGTTAGAAAATGCAGATTTTGTACTTCTGTTGATCTGTGGACTTTGAAACATTTAACTCTTCCTACGTGTGGGACATGCAGCAGTCTGTAGATCATGATAATCAGCTTGTGTTTAAGATAATGCATGTCCTCATATATCTAATCTGAAACTAAATATTTGCTGCTTAATGAACTGACAGACCAGGCAAAAGGATAGGAACAGGGGGTGAGAGTGGTGTGGGTGAGTAGGTGGAAAAAAGCATTCTTCCAGCAAAACCAAAGTCAACCTCTTCTTCATTGACCAGGGACAATGCATGAACTTGCTTCATCTTTTTCAATCAAAGAACTTTCATTCAAATTCTGGAGAATATACATATCCATTTACTCTGGCTGATGATGCACATCCACTCAATTGTAGTAGACATTTAAAACAAAAACAAAACAAAACAAAGCCCCTTAAGCTTTGATTCCTTTAAGAAGTTGGCATACTAACACAACTATCTTGAAAATAAAGTAATTTGCTAGTGTACTTACTGATGTACAAAGACTGAGGTAGTCACAGATTTAGATAACTGCAGACTGGAAAGAATAAAACTGCCCTATTTCTGATAGCGTTGAAGTACTAAATTTTCTACCGGTGACATTGTCTGAACAGTCACACATAACGAATATTCAACAGATATGCTCCCTAATGAAAACACAATTATTTTAATTAGTACTTTTATAAGGATTCACAAAATCAGTACAGCACAACTGAAGAATGCAAGCACCTAAGTCAACAAAACTTGTCATGCTCACTGAAAAACTACAAGACATACCTGATTACTGCTTTTTGCAGCAGAGTTGGTCTGAGTTGTATTTGAAGAAAGGGAATCAAAAAAGGCTTGGTCAGCTAATGAGTTACCACAGGTAATTCCATCTTTTGCACCTTCAGTTATAATCTGAAAAAGTAGCAAAATATTTTTCCATTAATCAAATGATGTAAATGATGATTTGGGACAGTAAGTTTGGAGAACCAAAAGCTAGTAGAACATGAGCTAGCCAACTGAAGACAAATATGGTCATGTGAGCCAGCATCATCTCATCCTCTCCACTCACACACATACACTTTTTCAATAAACATAACATTGGTGAAAGAAGGGAGGGATGTGCCTGAGGGATGAGGCTGCAGGAATTACAGCCAGAGTCTTCACCACACTGGAAACCTACAAACATACAGACACTGGGCTCTCCAAGTGTGAAATGGATTCCAGTCTTTGCATTGAGACCCCCATTCCATTCTCACCCCCATATCACTTGTCATTAAAACAAAGAGCAGATCAACACACACCAAAGAGAAAGCAAAGGGCCTCAGGAAGAATATAAACTGAGTAGTCTCTGGTTTTAGGATACTATATGCTGGCCCCCAGAAATGGAATTGCATTTCAGAGATTTATAAGCATGCTGCAAATCAGCCACAGCAACACCAATGTAAACATGGATTACTCATTTTCCTTCTGTAACTTCAGGCAGGAAAAAAAAGAAATATTGGGTCACAAGGCCCCCAGACTGAGAAGCAGACTAAAATATCTCATGTTCTGCAGATCACCAGTATTCGCTACAGATAATTTCCTGTCTCATTTCTTGGGAAATGATTAAGAAGCATAGTAGCTTGGATGGCATATCTGCACTGGTCTCCAAAGCCAGCTATAGCTGCTCAATAAGACTATATTCTAAGCCTTAACATTGGAACTTTAATGTTTGAGCAATACAGTTTGATCAGTGAACCAGAGGATAGCTTTTTCAGTAGTTTTGCTTTCTTAGTGCAGAGCAGTGTAGTCACTTACCTCAACATAATCTGTTGGAACAAGTCCTCTCTCACCTTGGCTGTTTTTCCCTTCTAACCAGCCTCCACCAACATCCTAGAAGAAATAATAATATAGAAATAATTTTGCTAGACAGATCCCACAGCATGCTTTAAACAGCTCAGAAGGAAGCACTGTCTTGCTGTCAAATGCAGTGTTCAAAATCCAGTTACAACTACATGACCATGAACAAATTCACTTAAATCTGCTGAAGCAGCAAATACTTATTTATACAGAACACAGACAGTTCTTGTTTCACACAGCTACTGTTGACTTTAGACTTAACAAACATAAGGGTGGAAAAAGGTTGATTTTCAGCACTTTATGAAACCAGTCAATTGTCTGGATACAGACTGCATCAAAACACAGCTATTAGAATGCCTATTCCAAAGCATTACTTTTAATCAACAGATTATTAGGAAACAAGACCCAAGGAATTAAGATGTTGCTTAATGATGATGATGGTGAGTGGGAGCTATAGCCCGCAAAAATACTAAGGAGAATCTCAAGATTAAGAGAGACACATACCATGCAAGATGTGGAGATACTCTAATAAATTTCAGAGGCAGATCTCATGCTATTAGTTAGGACAGAACTTAGACAGTTCACCTCTGATCTCTGTGGGACATCCTGTTATTTGGTTGTGGGGTTTGTTTGGTTTTTTTAAACAAATATCCTAAATGCACTAAGCAGTTCAGCAAAGTCAATTCCAGGACAACTTTCTTAGCAATAAGCTAGTTCTGTTTTAAATCAAGCTGTTCCTTAAACACATTGTTATGGGTCAAGCTAACTCACATCTGAAAACTGGAATGACATATGCTAGACTGCAATTATTTAATATCAGGTTTTCTTAATTTGTCTTTTAACAGATGTATTTGTTTATTCATTATTGCGTTCTTTAACTTGGAAATTTTATGTAATCCTGCACACAGTAAGAAGTCTGCTTATGTATTCAAGATTTTAAACACTAAAGATCAATCAGTTATTAAAAACAAATTCATTTCCTTTTTTCTTATGTACCTGAAAGCTTACATGTAAGAACACAAACAATGGGGCACCTCAGATTATATATTCAACTAGCCTGATTAACTGCAAGAGCAATGACATCTTGAGCCAGAAGCGATATTTGCAATGCTACACTTCAGAGTGATCATCAGTGGACTTTCATGACTTAGGGTATTGCCATCTAAACTTATCATATCAAAAAAGATCAACAGCTTTTGTGGCAGTCCGTGTCACAGTTCAATCATGGACAGCAAAACCTAAAAAGTCTTACTTGCTTTTAAGTAACCTTAATGCAGAGATGTCTTGTTCATCAGGAACTACCTTAAAAGTGGTAAACTATCTCTTTAGTCCTACTTTTGTGAAACAGCATTAAGCTCCTGAAGCAACTTTAAATGTTATGTCTGCCACAGTATAGCACACTATACAAGAAAGTGCTGGTTCTATTAAATACCTGCTTCAAATATTTAACATCAGTGGAACTAAAAATTATAAAGAATGTACATGACTAGGCTCTTCAAAGAATTAGTTTATTCTGCATACCCCATGCTTCCTATACAACCGGATAAATAAAACCTAGCATCAAGATCAGGTGGGTTTTGTCTGTATGTGTTTTTTAAAGGACAGTCTATTCACTGAGCCATATCACTATGCAAAAATCAAAACCAGAATCAACAAACATGTTGTTACCAAGGGTAAGAATCATACAAGACAATAAAAGTGCATTGAAATTCAAACTGTACACAAATCAGATATCAGTGCTCAAAAGTACTACTTATTTATGAAATCCCCAATAGTATTTTCACCAGTCCTTCGCTGTACTTGGTCTGTATTGCTTTAATAATGAAAGGACACATAAATTTAGTTACAAATTTTTTGTTCTAAGTTCTTTGAACAAACTTGGAATGCTGAAGTTGTTGATTAGGAAACTCAAAACCATACAGACACAAAATGTGGAACATGAGGCATATAAAAAAATACAACACATTCAGCTGTAAAGGCTATCGCCATCGTTAGATCCTTCCCCGGCCTTGTCACTCAGCTCAGTAACAAAGCTGAGTAAATTCCTAAGTGTGTAGGCACAACCCAAGAAGGCCCCTGTCCTTCAAAACTGCCCACAGCATTTGCTTCCATAAAACCGTTTGAAAATTCTATTTAGTTTATTCATTGATTCTTCAGGAGGATAGGTAAGGCTTTCATCAGATGTCACCTAGAACCGCTTTTCTTCCACCTACTAGAATTGGGTTGAGAAAGCGCACTGAATCCTTGATTCCATCTCAGGTCTTACCGGGTTGGTAATTACGATGATCTCTCCTTCACTGACTGTCAGCTCGTTGTTTCCAGGCTCAGCAGCAAAATCATACATAACACGAGCCTGTACATGAAAAAGAATATAGCTGTGAGCTTTCCAGCTTCTTTAGAAAAGATTTTACGAAGCAAGTATCAGCACAACTTATTCTTAAGTAGCAGAAATAGTAAGTGGAGTAAGGCTAGATGTACAAAGAGCAACTCAGCGTGCAGGAAACAAACATTTCCTAAATTTAGACTCCAAAGGGAACACTAACACAAACTTTTTAAGATTAAAATCTCCTGTGGAGCTTGTTAGAGATGATCATTATCACTTAAAGGGAAGTGCAAGGTCCTACATCTGGGTCGGGACAATCCCAGGCACAGCTACAGGTTGGGTGGAGAAGAGAGTCAGAGCAGCCCTGCAGAGAAGGACTTGGGGGTGTTGATCAACAAGAAACTAAACATGAGCCAGCTTCAGCATGTGCTCATAGCCCAGAAAGTCAACTGTATCCTGGACTGCACCAGAAGAAGTGAAGCAGGTGATCCTGCCCCTCTACTCTGCTCTGGTGAGACCACCATTTGGAGTACTGTGTGCAGTTCTGGTTTTCTCAACATAAAAAGGACATGGAGCTGTTGGAGCAAGTCCAAAGGAGGCCATGAAGATGATCAGGAGGCTGGAGCACCTCCTGTATGAAGATGGGCTGAGAAAACTGGGACTGTTTATCCTGGAGGAGAGAAGGCTGCATGGAGACCTAACAGCAGCCTTCCAGTATCTGAAGGGGGCCTACAGGGATGCCAGGGAGGGACTCTTCATCAGGGGCTATAGCAATAGGACAAGGGACAATGGGTTTAAACTTGAACAGGGAAGTTCAAATTGGATATAAGGAAGAAGTTCTTTACTGTGGGCAACCTGTTCCAGTGTCTGAAACCATCCTCAAAGAAGTTGTGAATGCTGAATGGAGCCTTGGGCAACAGGGTGCAGTGTGAGGCATCCCTGCCCATGGCAGGGGGGTTGGAACTAGATGATCTTAAGGT
>JBAFWW010015126.1:11669-24681 GCA_036873685.1 Agapornis canus
CCATAGACTGGAGGTGGCTTATTATACAGTCACTGTGAAATGCTGCTGTGGTTCTGTCCAAGTTAAAACTGATGGCGTGGAGAGAAGCAGCAGTTGGAAAGCTTGTATGTGCACAGTGTGGGGGTCAAGCTTGGCAGCCAGAAATGGCTCATTTGGCCTTCAAAGTGTGCTGCAGGAGATATGGTGGGGTGTGCTGAGATGTGCCAAGATAGCCCAGCTTGCAGAAGAATCGGAAGCGTGTTCCTAGTCACTGTGGGGGAGAATCAGCTGTGGGAGCTGTTTGC
Organism: Agapornis canus; assembly: GCA_036873685.1. NCBI lineage: Eukaryota > Metazoa > Chordata > Aves > Psittaciformes > Psittacidae > Agapornis > Agapornis canus. The sequence goes on from JBAFWW010015126.1 coordinate 11,954, forward strand.
TTATCTAACTGTTCCATCAGAAAACATGTCTGGTGTAAATGGTGACATAGCAGGTGCTTCTTTGTTGAAAAAGGAATAAAGTAGGACAAAATAAGGCAGTTGGTAGGCACTTAAGTTGGAGAGAGCTTTCATCTGTTCAGTAAGTGTCATATGCAGTACTGCACATTATAATGAGGTGATTCTGTTCTAGGTGCAGCAGAAGATGTGTATGTTTCCAAAAGTTGGCATAATAATCTATTGTGCACCAAGATATGCAATTGCCCTACCATGTATGAAGCATATAGAACATAACTGGGGTCAGGATGTTGGTTTGGAGACATCCATGGAGTGCCTCAGAGGTGAAGGCAGAGTGATAATGCAAGTAGATGATGAGAAAGTAAACTACTTAGTTTGAACTTAACACTTGAATAGTTTCACCACCTCTGTAACCTGATGGTTCTCACATTACTCCAATAGAAAACTTCAAGAGGTGTGTGGGAAGTGTTTGTCTCAAGTACAAAACTGTTAAATGCAAAAAGAATCGGAACTTGAGTTTTTCAGTTTAAAATGTTTGCTTTTTCTTGCTTGCATTTGGGCTTCGCTTGCTGCATTGCATGTGGAAAGGTAGAAGTGGCAAGGCTAAGCCAGCTTGTCCAGTATTTTAACCATTTTGTTTGCCAGCTGTATAGTGCAAACACATTTAAAGCATACGTATGTATTCCATATTCTGCATCCTCATGTTTTAGATGTGGTATTTTGTGGCAACATGACCAGCTTGTTTTCTGACAGGATGTAACTACTTACATTTCTTATCTATTTTTCCAAATACATTCTTAGGAGAAATAGCTGTATTTTCAGTAATGAGTGGTTTTGTTTTAATGGAGCAACTATCTTCAGTTCCTGCTGTCTGCCTGTGTTAGAAGGGGACTAACTGACCTTCTTCCACCATTCTTGGTGTTGTTAAGCACCTGCTCTCCAAATTCTTGAGATTAAAGAAAACTAGCTAGAGCTGGATTGCTTACAGTGAGGAAATGTGATCCATCCTTTTCCCAACAGAACTACAATTCTGTTGGGAACAGGCTCATGTTTTCCTTCTGGGCTTTAGCAAATTCTTGATTTATTTTGTTTGGGTAAACTTAGTGAATAGAGTTTTTCTTTAACCATTTTTCTGTGAAGGCTGAAAAGGTGATAGTGTGGGTCACTGCTTGTGGCCCTATTTCAGATTCCCTCCTGCTTTGGGGGAGGTTTATATTTGCCAAATACTGCACTATCCTTAATGTATTTTTTCCTCTTTCATGAAAGCAGAGGGCTGCAGTTGTCAGTGTTATCTTTTGGACTGAGACAGAAATTACCTCCTGAAGTTCCCAGCTACAAGCTGGAGGTATTGCAACCTGGCATCTTTTCTGACAAATCTTCACTCAGATGCTCAGGATTTAGGGGCTCACATCATCCTTGTTCAGAATCATTCTGAGTGTTCCCACATATTGTTGTAGCCACTGGTTTCTGTCAATGAAGGTCATCCTTCTACCCTGCTCTTGGACAGTGCAGGATCCTCTGACCCAAGCATCTGAGGGACAGCTCAGTCAGGATTCAACACAATATCTGTTCTTTGTTTTTGTAGGTACAAGTTGAACACTTCCGTGCAGAGGAGCTAACAACATGTGCTTCAGTAACGAGTCCTAAAGTTGTCCCCTTGTATGGAGCTGTGAAGGAAGGACCATGGGTGACCATCTTCATGAAGCTGATGGAGGGTGAGAAAGGAAGAACCACAGTGGAAGTCCCATTGTAACCACTGAATGCAGCAGACATTGATCTCCTCTTCCTCCTGCCCCAGTTTTAAATCTGTTAATTCTTTGGTGTATCCGGAGTATCCCTAGTGTTCATTCCTGAATGGGTTGGGATAGGTATTATGTAATCCTTGCTGGTATGTGGCAATGGTCTTTCTGGAGGGAGAAAAATTCCCAGGCCTTCCTCACTGCAGTACAAGATGTGCATCTCTTGACCAGCAGCTGCAAGTTCTCACTAAAACACATTGCAGGTGCTGGTTCTTGCTTTCATGTTTATTTGCATGGCACCATGTCAGGCACATTGGACTGGAAAAGTGGGTTCTGTGTAAGCAAACCTCGGTGCTGCTGTTGCCTGATCCTCTTTTTCTAGCGAGGACCATGGAAAAGAGAGCCTGTGAAGAATTGGCTGGTGATCAGTGGCACCCAGTAATGTCTGATCTGCTCACAGAGTAGTTGCTTTCAATACAAAACACCATTAAACTGATGCTAAGCAAAAGGCTCCATGAAAGAGGCTGGTTTCTGTGGGCAGTAAGAACTCTGGGAATAACTAAAAGGAGCAGTCCCAAGTGTAGAAGATAAGGACTGTCAGACCTGACAGTTCTTCTTTCTTCATCAGAAACCATGAGGAGTGCTGATGAGGCTAGGAAGAATTTAAAGATAAGCTAATATGGACTCTCTGGATTCCTTTCTAGGTGGCTCACTAGGTCAGCTAATTAAACAGAGTGGCTGTCTGCCAGAGGACAGAGCCCTCAGTTATTTGGGCCAGGCATTAGAAGGCTTGGAATATCTTCATGCTCAAAACATTCTCCATGGAGATGTAAAAGGTAGGCTGGTACTTAAGGTACCCTCTTCTTCCCTATTTCTTGATAGAGGCAAAATGCTTAGAGGTTAAATTCCTGAGTGGCTAAAGGTTATTTACCAGATTTTCAGCTCTACATTTGAGGTTAGAGCTTAACTTGGTTCTAAACAGCTGAACATATCATAGTTGTCCCTCTTTCTGTGATACAGTGGGTCTGACATGCTGTTTTCCCAGGCTGCCCACCACTGGTATTATTATTTCCAGGGCAGATAATTAGAGTTGTGTACTTGCTTAAGCCAGTAACAAACCTTGGTTAAGGCTCAAAAAACCTGTACTTCTGTGGGCTTTTGTGCTTTTTTTTCCATCTCAGTGACCATAATACAAAGGAAACTAATTCAAAGCTTCTCATTGCCAGCTGAAAACGTGCTCTTGTCTGATGATGGAAGCAGGGCTCTTCTGTGTGACTTTGGCCACTCCGCTCACCTCCATCCAGATGGCCTAGGAAAGTGCTTGGTCACAGGTAAGGATTTTCTGCTGTGATTGTAAAGAATTGCTCTGTTGACTCCTTCTTTCTTCTTTGAACATTTACATTTGGCTAATTTGCAAGCAGCTATATTTTCCAGACTTAAAAGTTGCTCATAGTGTCACATTCCTTGATCTTACTGTGATGTATCCCACTGACAGCCAAAATGAACTTCAAGGTTGGAAGACGGTCCTTATGTGCCAGTCTAGAAACCTGCTGTGGGGTTTTGTCAGCATACTGTGTGCTGTGTTTTGTCACTTCAAGAGGCCACACTGAAACTTAAATATCTAACTCTGACTTGGGATGTAACCTCACTGAACAGCTAGGGGAGGATCCTAAAGCAAAGATTTCTGGGCAGTTAAGCTTTACAGTGCTGCTTAATGCAGCTGTTGAAGGACAAGGATATTTTCTTACACCAGTAAAGCATCATGTTTCCCCTCCCAGATTGGCTTGGAATGGGAAATTAATACCTCTTCTGTGTGTTAAGGGATGGGACTGATGTGGAAATGTAGCCTATAAGCTTATAAGAGCACACAGCACTTCTTTTAGGGTTAAGATTACTTATTTCTCACTTTAACTGGAAAGACAAGGAGGCTGCCTTAGGCTTCCCAGCAGTTGCATTAGAACAGTTCTCTAGTTTCCATGCAGTGAGTTTTCATTTGAATTGTTTTAGGCAACTATGTTCCTGGCACAGAAACTCATATGGCTCCAGAGGTGGTCATGGGAAAGCGGTGTGACTCCAAAGTGGATGTCTGGAGCAGTTGCTGTATGATGCTGCATATGCTTAATGGGTGCCACCCTTGGACCCAGTATTACAATCACCCACTCTGTCTAAAGGTAAGTGACCCAAGATCTCTTCAGTAACAGGTACATATGCCTGCAGATTCTCATGATATGTAGGTAGAGAGCTGTTGTTTCAGGAAGGCTGGCTGAGAGCCAGCTGGGCATCTGAATGATGCCAACCTTGCTTTGGAAGCTGGTAATTTCTTACGCCTCCTTGACTGCTGGGTATTACACATGCTAGAACTGTTTCTTTCGTATCCTTCTCATGACTTGGGTTGGCTTTTTAGCCATTCACCTCTAATAAACTTACTGCTCAGATCTCTTGTTTAATGCTGTCATTTCAGTTGGAAATGCTTTCAGGGTGGGAAGAACCTTTCTGAAATCAAGCGAAGCTTCTCTGGTCTAGCCTCTTTCACTTCCTGTTTGTTACACAGATAGCTAAAGAGCCACCTCCTCTGAGGGAAATTCCACCTTCCTGCAACCCTCTCACTGCTGAGATTATTAAAATGGGTCTGGAGAAAGAGCCTGTTCAGAGAGCATCTGCGTCTGAACTGAAAACGAAAACCACTGTCGCACTTGAAGAAGGTAGAAATGTCCTGTATCTAAAGCTTCTTATCCACGCTGTTACAGTAGCCTGTTGCTAGTTATGTTAGAGTGGCCCTATGGGAAATGTCAGTGTGTTTTACTGTTCAGAGTATCATTTGCACAGGCTTCAGCATTGATGGATATTTTGGGGTTCATGGCTTTTGCCCACAGCCAGGTGTTTCTCACCCAATTAAAGTAAAATTCCCTGTGTGCTGTCACCTGCTCTTGCTTCTCTGCTTGAAGCAGCCAATGTTCTGCTCCATGTGGGTTTATTAAGGTGTGTGCTGTGGCTGGGCTCATGTTCAGCTGACATATCACCCACTGGGCTGGAGCCTGGTATGAAGCAAAACTGAAAGCAGGGGTTTATTGCATCCTGAACTGTAACTCCTAGTTGTGCTTTGGCCTTGCCTCTAAGACTATCCATCATTTATTTCAAGTTAATCCTGGTGTGAGGTTCTGTAATAGAGCAAGAATTTGTAGAAGTGGTCTGGTTTTGTCTTTTGAAGATGCTGGTATTTTACAGCAAGGTGCAGTTCAGAAACCCTTCATGTGAAGGAAAACTTTTACCTCTTTTGTTTTGTCTTTAGTTTATAATGTTTGTGTTCTTTTTGCTTTTTGCAAGTGGGAGGTGTGACAAGCCCCTGGAGAGGTGAATACAGAGAGCCTAGGCATTTATCTCTGAACAAAGAAAGCACTCCCCAGACATCCCTGTCCCCTACAGTGAGATCGGTTTCCGAGACTGGTTCTGACCCAAAATCAGCAGTCAAGCTTTCTTGTGCAAGCCTTGTCCTACCACCACCATCTCTGGAGCAAACAGAGGAGGTCGAGGGAACACCTTGGAATGTGTGCAAGGAGTTACCTGAGGCCTGGGATCCTCCACCTCTTGCCTCAACTCCTCTTCCCCTGAAGAGCTGCAGCCATGTGGAGAGAGCAACAACCATTTCAGAGCAGGAACTTCAGCAGCTGGAAATAGGTAAGCAGTGGGCTATGGAGGGAATTCAGCTTGTTGAGCATGATCAAAATACAGCTGCTTTCTATTGGCCTCTTGACAGTTATTGGAGTTTAAGCTCGAATGTCATTTTTGGCCATAGTTCCTCTCTCATTACACAAATTGCTCAGCCTTCCTTTGAATTACCCAAAGTACTAGTTCTTAACCAGTTAAATATGCCACAAAGGTAGTGATCAGGACTTCCTTCTACTTTCTGAACAGTGAAAGGAATTTCTGTGAGAGGTGCAGGAACCTCAGAAAACCACCAGTGTCAGACTTATGCTTTTGTGCACCATGTAAGTGGGGTCTGCATTCCAACTTCATCTGAAATTCTACGTTTTCAAACATTATTCTTTTGATAAAAGGATAAACCTGTTGGATGGGAGATGTTAAATGAAGTAGTATAGTTAAAATCAGTCTGCAACTCTTTTGTAGCATTGGAAAAGTTAGAGCCACCAGCCAATGAATTTGATTACCAGCAGCAAACCAGAACTGGAAAACTTGCCGTTTGGAAATGAGGAAATTGCCCCAGGGTGACTTAACCTTTACATATTTTTAATTCCATATTTTCTATTCTTTGGAAATTAATTGAAAACTTCAAGCTAGGAAAAAAGTGTCTTGAAATGTAACTTGTCATGGAACCGAGGAATGGCATTCTAGGGGCTGCTGAGGGTTGGCTTTTGTCTCAAATGGCTTTGGATCTTCAGCAGCCTTATAAGGTTTGAATATTATCCATGCAAGTTACCCCAGGAGTTGAACACCTAAGTTTGACCGTTCTTTGGGTATAATGTGGATGAATCTAGAGTGAAGATTTGTAAGTGACATAATAGTCAAGAACTAGGAAATTCTTGGCACTAGTGCTGCCTCTGTTTCATTGTGCAAGTTGTTGCACAATTCACCTCTCCTTTCTGGCTCAGTTTCCACAGTGGTGGCCATAGCCTCTGCTTAGCAGAGGAATTGTGTGCCATGTATTTTGTGGACACCAATATTAACATTCATTAAATAATGCTGAAGAAGCTTTGGGTATTAATTGCTGTAACTGTGATTAGAGGAGGGAGGCAGAAAAGGAAACCATGGAAATGTCTTCTTCCTTTTTCCTTTTGCTTGCAGAACTGTTTTTGGACAGCCTTTCACAGCCTTACTCACTGGAAGAGCAAGAACAAATGCTTTCATGTCTCAGCATTGACAGCCCGTTTGTGTCAGATGCCAGTGAGAAGGTGCGTGTAGACGGATGCTGAGGGGGCTGGAGGTGGCAGGGTAGCCATCTCTGGTTTATGGGGAGCTCTGACCAGTGCACATCTGGAGTTTCTCGTGTTTGTTGCTGCTTTTTGACACCAAGTTTGCTGTGGAGTGCCTTGGGAAGAAACTTTTGTCCTTGGACAGTTGGGTGTTCAGGACTGTGGTTGTTCCATTAGTGTACTGTCCAGCATGGATCCCTTTCCTCCAGTTGCTCTCCTGTGCTGTACACTGACATCGAGTGTTGAGTGTGTGGATATGGAAAAATCTCAGGAGCTTTGATCCTCTCTATGCAGAAATAGGGAACTGAAGAAGCAGTGATGAACTTGGACCAGATAGCTGTGCAGCCCAGGGTCAAAGGGTAAAAGACCTGAAGAATAGGGCAGATGAACAGAGACCCTGATCCTGGGTATTCATTCCCAGCCTAGGGATCTGTTCTTCATAAACTTTTTTTAGCCCATTCATGCTGATGATTTACATAGTCAAAGATACCTAAACACGAAGTGTAATTGCTTTTGTTTCATAAGGTAGGGAATACCAGAGAAACACTGAATAAACCTTGCTTGTAACCAGGGAAGGACCTAAGCCCTTCAGTCATTGTTTTCAAAGACAGGGTCTACAGTTTTGTAGCCTGCCATCTACAGGAGTCATTCCTGCCTGTGACCATCTCTGTTTCCTATTTCTGTTCCTCTTCTCAGCCTTCTAATGCTTTTTGAGGAGGCTTGAGCAGAGTCATGTCCAGTAGTTCAGCTTTGCCACAGCGTGGTGTGTGCAGCTGGGATGTGACTCTGGCTTACTTTGGTTCTGTGTTTGGTTTTATTTTCCCCCAAATACTCACCCCCAATATTTAATTTGACTTTTTTCTGGTACTCACACTGCTGCTGATGTCACATTGACCTCTGATGACTTGAGGGTAATACAGACTTTTCCAAGCTGTCTAACAGTGTAGGATCCAGAGTCGTTCATGTACAGTTCACTGTTCTTCCTGTGTGTTACTTGGCACTTACTGACATTAGAAATCTATCTCACACTTTATTCTGTCACTCGGTGAGCTAAACCCCTCTTTTCTCATCTAACTCTTCCACTGCTTATGGATTTGCTCATCGAGTATATCTTAGTATGTCTGCAAAATGTTTCATTGCTCTTCGTGTCCTTTTACACATGGCAGGTAAATGTTGGCTAACTCAAGGCCTGGCCTTAGATCCCTGTGGATTCCTACTTTTTTCTTCCTGAGATGATTTTAACATTTATCTCATACAGACTCATTTTCTTTAGGAGCCTTTGCCAAACTTATGCTTCCTTCTGCAGAACTCCATGAAGGCCTCTCACAGCTTGAGGGACACCATGAGCTCTGGGATTCATTCCTGGAACAGCCAGGCAGATGGACAGAGCTTCAGCTGGAACAACCTGCGGAGCCGCAGTCGGCACACGGACACTCCCAGCTATTTCAATGGTGAGTCCCAAGTGCTATGTTTTGATCAGGAAGAACTTCCTCAGTGTCTAGAAGGTTTGGAGTCTTGGAGCTCTTCTTATCCTTCAGTTGGAGGCCAAGTCTGCCCCAGTGATGAATGGGTGGAAGGCACTTGAGTCTGTATAGTCTATGAAAAGCCAGAGAAGTTCCTGGCTCAGCTTTGTGCAGCTGCCATGTGCAAGAATGTGTTTTATAACCATAAATGTCTAGAAAGTACTTTTGAGGGCATGTTGTGTGAATCAGTGCATCCCTTCAGCTGCTTTCTTGCTACATCCAGCTCTGCCCTGTGAGTCATTGCTGTCTTTAGCAAGCCTCCATGCTCAGCAGAAGACCTACCTAAATTAAACACTTACAGACAAAACTGACTTTTGATATATGTGCCTTGCTAGTCAAGTTTTCTGTGTTGGACTGAGAAGTCATTATGACTGCAGAAGTTAATGACTTCTCCTGCACATTGCAGGAGTGAAAATCCAGATCCAGTTGCTAAGTGGAGAAAATCTACACATCAGGGATTTCCAGAGGACAAAGGTGGGAGACATTGCCACTGGGATAAGCAGCCAGGTGAGACACAATGCAGCTTCATAATGCCTTTAAACAGTGACCTTGAAGTCCATTTGAGGATCTTAGTGACACATTTAATTGTGTATTTTCAATGCTGCTGTTAGAAATGTGATTCCCAATGATGTTTTCTGAATCGTAAACAGTGGCTAATTGTCAGAGGGACCACAAGGATCTCCATCTCAGGAGGAGATATATAAAGATAAATATAAGGAGAAATATAAAAATAAGGAGAAATATAAAGATAAATTCTTTCTCCTCTCCCTGTAGAAGAATCACTATATGACTTTTTCATCAAGAGCAGTAATATCAGCCAAGGGAGATGGGCTGTGTTTGGCTGTGCTGCTTCTAACTTGGAAGGTTGGAGGAGATATCAGCAGACTCCAGTGAACCTCGCTCTCGGCCTTTTTGCAAGTCCCTGAAAGAACTCCTAAGTGTTTGTGGGATTATGACTCAGCTGAGTGCAAAATGTGGTGAACTCTCTAAACATCTCTAAACTAACTTGCAGAAGGTTTCAGTGGTGCTGGTTGTCTTTGGCATACATTGTTCTCTTGGCCATCACAGAGCCTGCAGAGGAATTCACCGTGCCCAAACATAGGCAGTTCAGGAACCACCAGCACTGGTCAGAAACTTATGTGAGGCAATTTGGCAGCTGGGTGCATGAGTACTACCTAGTCCAGTTTCTGAGATACTTTCTTAGGAGAGGTTTGGATGTTCCTGCCAAGAAAAGGCCTTTCTCCAGGAGTTTGGTTATTTTTTTTGATTGGGAAGTTCTTTGCTGTGTGTGACAGAGATACCATGTTCTGAAAGAGACTTGAAATGCCACTCAAATCTGTCTGTTCTGTTTCACAGATACCAGTCCCTGCTTTCAGTCTGGTTACTAGTGAAGGCCAGCCAGTTCACTACAACATGGAGGTCCCCGACTGTGGTATTGAGCTGCAGTGCACCCTTGCCCCTGACTGCAGTGTCAGCTGGACGTGGCGAGTCAAGCATGGTCAGCTGGAGAACAGGCCATGAAGCTGTTCCTGTTTTGGAGGTTTTTACCTTGTTGAAAGAAGGAATTGCAAAAGCTTCCAACCACCACCCTGCCAAGTGCAGTTGCTGGTGTTTTGTGCTGAAGTAGAATAGCGGCTCAGCAGCTCACTGCTCTTGGGCCTCACTTCTGTTGTCTGCTCTGATCCAGTTCCAAGACATGTCCTGAACTTAGGTGTTCCCCAGAACAGTGGGAATTACTTGTTTTGGGTGTGAGTGTTAGGTTGAGCTTGAGAACGGTGGGTGGAAATTCCTGCTTTTCAGAGGAATGCGATTGTGCTTTTCAGGAGCAGAGGGGGATTGGATGAGAGCTCTTGTTGCTCAGCCTCCGAGGTGAAGCCAGTAGCTGCTGGGCTTGCCCAAAGGAGGAGGTTGGGTATCTTCAGTGCAGCTGTAGTTGGTTGTGCCAGGGGGAGCTGGCTAGCTTCCCTCTAGCTGGAGGGAAAGCTCAGTGTTTCTGTCGGCTTTGGGTAGCATCATCTCTACCTCAAGCCTTTTGCATGGGGAGAATCAACAGCAGTAACTGGCTGGGTTCTTGGTTTTACCTCCCACCCTTTCCCGCAGACACTTCCTTCTTGAATCAGAAAAGAACTGTCTTCCCAGAAAGAGCTTTGCTTGCAGCTCTCATCTTCAGGCTTCCTCTCTGGCTCAGAAGCTGGTGCTCTCTCTTTGGTGTTGATTCCAACTCTGGCAGGCAGGGCAGGAGGAAGGTATGGGATTCCTTGGTGGGAAGGGTGGAGGGGTTGTATTCCTCCATCCTCTTTCCACCACTGACTTGGGACTCCTCATGGACTGTCCCATGCAGGCAGCTCCCCCTGGAAGGGGAAAGGGATGGCAGGTCCCCCAGGTCAGACAAGGGCTGACTTTGACTACAGCATTGATAAAAACCTCACTCCCAGCTATCATCCCATCTGGCCACTCAGTCCCAGGGTGGGAAGTCAGTGCCCCACTTGTGCGTGGTGTGAGCTCAGCCTGCCCTCACCAGCACTCAGGGACTGGCACGAGACCTCCTATCACTGCTATTATTGTAAGATGTGCTCATGGAGTGGGGTGGGCAGCTGGGCCCAGGATGCCTTAAGCTTTCAACTGGTTTTTTACTGATGTGTCGATTGTTTTGAGTGTACTGAAGCAGCACGGGTCCCATTCTGACGGGCTGGTGTTGCTAAGCCTCCTGTAAGCCAGAACAAAGGCAGAGGGAGGTATAAGCTAGGGTATGTTTCTTCAGGACTGCTCAAAGCCCTTACACACCTGGAAATCACTTGACAGGGTCCTGTTGCTCTTGCGGAGTGTTGTAACTGCAGTGGCCTCTGAGCAGGGGCTATCTACATCCAGGCTGGACAGAGAAACTGCTCACAGAAAGCAAGGTAGACACTGCCAGATCCATGCAGGTTCTGGGGGCACAACGGGACAGGAATGGTGGCAGTTTCCTCAAGTGAAGTTCACTTAGGGAATAGCTGGGAAAGTTACAGCCTGGACCTCCCTTTCTGAGGAGCAATGCTCCTTTAGGAACTGATACTCCTTCCCTTTGGTCTCCCAGAGCATGGGCTGGTTTCGGTAAACTTGGCAGTGACATCCCTCCTCAAAGCTAAAGTTGTGATCTAATAAAAAAGTGGAACTCTTGAGGAAAAATGGAACCTGTCACCACTCTGGGTATAGTTTTTATAGCACTTTTTGTTCTTAGCCCTTAATACATTGTCCAAAATAGGCACCTGATTATATCTGCAATGCCACATGAAGAGTCTTTTTAGTAAACTCAAGTTCTGCCAAGCTGTAGGGCAGGATGCAGCAGCCCTCTGTTCCCAGGACTTCTGAGCTTCAAACTTCACCTATAGCATTAACATTAATATCAGGCCACCTACATGAATGGAGGAAAGGCACTGAACTCTTGGGAACCCCCAGTGCCTTCACTGGGTAGATGGAAACATCTGTGTTCTCCTGTACCCTCACACCAGCATTAGCCAGTATCTCCATTGGTTTGTTTTGTCCAAAACCTCCAGTCCTGTCTTTCTGCCACCTCAGTGAAAAAGTGAGGCTGCAAACTTCCACCTTGCACACCTTGTACAAGACCGGTTGTGGCATCAGCAGGCACTGCCAGGTGGGAAAGACTGGCTAATACCACAAACCATTGGTGCTATCTTACTGTCCTCAATGTGGTTCTCTTGGAAGGAGCTCCAGGGTTTGCATGGTTTTACTGCCAGCTTGAGATCTCAACATTCTCCTGCTGCCAGGACAGTTCCCTCTTCATTTGGCTGGTCATTTTTGCTGTGACAGGCATAAAAAGTCCAGCTTCCAGATGAAAGCTGGCTGTGCAATGCTGACAGGAGACAATCAGGAAAGCCTTTGGTTATTCACATTAAAACTTGGCTGAAAATGTGTATAATAACAAGTGGTCTTTGGGACAGAACCCCAGGTCAGGGTACAGAGGACAAATAATAGTAGGAGTCACAGAAACAGGTGGCTTTTGTTGTGTTGCTCCTTCCAAAGGTCTGGAAAAATAACTATTGGGAAGCAGTATGGAGCTGATCACCTCTTTGGGATGGGCAGTACTGGTGAGGGTGATGGAATAATGAGCTTGTGTTGAACAAATGACACTTTATAAAGCTGTGATTTCTTGAAACGAACATTTTTGACCTACATTTTCGCAGGGAAAAATAAAGTTGGACAAAAATATTCTTCTTTCTCATTGCTTATGGTTGAGACCTTGTCCCAGAGAGCTTCTGAGTAACGCATTCGTTAAGAAGGGAAGCCTGGTCTGATTGAACTCTGCTGGGTCTTACCTTTGGGTTTGGAGGATGCAGGGGGAAATCATTTCTGGGTGGAAGAGGCAGCAATAACTTTGATGGATCTAAGCACAGGATTTCACAGAATCGTGGAGTCCCAGATTGGTTTGGGCTGGCAGGGACCTTAAAGCTCCTCCAGTTCCAACCCCTGCCATGGGACCCCTTCCACTGGAGCAGCTTGCTCCAAGCCCCTGTGTCCAACCTGGC
>JBAFWW010015129.1:4984-32722 GCA_036873685.1 Agapornis canus
TGGCGGCCAAAAAAAAGAAAAAATGTAATGAAGAGCAAGGGGAAGCGTGACCAGCGGGAGCGTGGTGGGGGGGGGGAAGGAAATCCATGAGCAGACATTCCTAGTCTGCAAGTGGGGAGACTGGGATACAGATGAGATAAAGGATGAAGGCTCCAGACTATTGCTCCTGTAATTTGCATTTTGTTGGTGTATATAAAATTAAATTACGATTATATTTGTTTCAAGCAGAAGTGCTTAGCAGGCACAGGGAAAGCTGTCTGGAACATTAAGAGGGTATTCAAACTAGTTTTCTTGGAATGAAATCATTAGGAGTAAATAGCTACATTTTGTTGCTGAGGTGGGATCCTGTTCTCTGTCTTCTTAACAGCAAGTGCAATGCTGTTTTTGAGACCTTCTTTGCGGAGGCAACACATTCTTAGCCGTGTGACCCTGCAAACTGCAGTTGTTTTATGTTAATGCTTCGATGCTTCTTACTCCAAAGGGGAGATGCAAACCCCAGTTGACTTGGTCTGGTTTGTGTGATTGATGGATGAATTCAATTCTGGCGCAAATCTAGGCAGAGATTTTAGTTTTTCTTCCCTTTACTTGGCCCTTCTGAAGGTGTTATAATGGTTTGGGCTCAATAGTTGTGTGGTGCTGCTGCTTCTGTAGCACAGGTTCTGAGTACATGATGACAGAGCCTCCAGCTCTGAGGACTTTGCTGTGTTGAGTTCTGCACAAAGATGAGGATGTGATGGGAAGGTGAGGGAGCTCCCAGGGATCTTCCCCTTTCCAGCTCAAAAATGTTTCTCCTGTGCATAGTGTTCAACAAGTTCATCTTTACTGCACTCTCCTGTGATGGTATGGTGGCTGACACCCATTCTAACCCACTGCATAGCTACTTTATCAGACAAGACAAGTATCTGTGGAACGGGTCTTTCCTTCTGCCAGTTGGAAAGGCAGGGGGTTTGTGTCTATATTTTAGCAATTTGCTGTAAGTGGCAGATCCTCAACAATTTTGTGCCGGCTTCAATGGGTTTCAGATCAGTCCCCAAGGTTTCTGACCATGTTGCAGTATAGAACAGTGCCAACCAGCTTGGGACTGGCTTGGTTGGTGCAGTTGCTGATAGAGGTTTCACTGGCTTCTCGCAGGTCCACAGTCAGCTCAAGGGGGTGAAGGTAGAACAGTGTCACATTTGTACAGTGTGAAGAGATGGGTCCGCCTGTCCCGTGGCTCACTGTGCTCACTTTGTCCTTCCCCGTTGTTGCAGACTGTTGTGCATAGGTTGGGGCATGGCTGTGCCATTTGTACATATTCATTGTGGGAAGGCAAAGCATCCATGATTGCTGCTGGGGACCTGCAAGCTGCTGCTCCCAGAGCACCCAGCAATGGTGCTTAGGTCTGCAGGGCTCCTGTATCCTGTTGAATTATTCTCTTAGCAATAGAGTCAGACTGACAGCTAAAATATTTTCTCTTTGTAATGACTTTTTTTTCACCGAAAATTTATGGATCTCTTTACGCTCATAAAACATAGAAAGTATATTCTCTGTCCTATGCCAGCATCACTTGTATAAGTTTGAATCTATCTCTTTGAAATGGTACCATTGCAAAGGGGGTGCAGAATGAGTCATGAAATATCTTGAACCCTTGTAACTTCAAATGAACGTCCTTTACTTCTGAACAATTACTGTCCCATAAACTAATCCTCTGTATCTCTGAGTAACGCTTTCTAGCCCCTCATTCCACGAAGTCCTTCAAACTGTTCCTGTCAAGCTGGTCGGAGCCAAAAATATGCGTGGACTTCATGTCCTGATAATTTCTCAGCCTTTTTAATTGGTTCTGTGGAGTTGTTTGAGGCTGGGAGTGTGGCTGGAGCACATCTCTGGGTGACTTTGTCCTAGACACCAGTGTGATTTGCAGTAGCCCTGTTGCTCTTTCAGTCTCTAAACAACATTCTGATTTTGCAGCTCATTCTTGACACTTTTGGAGCAAATAACAAATAGTTGCAGTCATCTTTTGTTGCAAATATGTTCTACCCTGTTCTTCTGGCTATGAATAGAGGCTTCTAGGAACACCTTATGATAGGATTTTTGCTGATGAAAAGAGAGGAAAAGCTTCAAAGTGAGCTATAGGTGAAGGTAATTCATGTCCTTCTGTGTGTCAGGTTTGCTTCTGCTTCTCAATGCCCATGGCACAATGAAGGAAAGTCTGAACCCGGTCACTCATGTGCAACTGAGGAGCAACGGCTGCTACTGAGCTTCTGGAAATTTCAATCCACTCTCTTCCAAGAAAATCTTTTCTCCCATTTCACTGGTGCTTTGTGATTGATCTTGCTGAATTCTAAAATTGCTCTCTTGGCTATAGATGAGGGATTGACTCCAGTGTCTGAAAGGAGCCTTAGCAACATGAATATATCTCCACAATTTTTAGGATGATTACTCTATCTTGCAGGCTAACAATCAGACCCTTCCCTGTTTCTTCTTTCATGGTTTGCACTGTTTTCAATTTATCAATTTTTATACTATTATTCTATCTATTCTATATGAAGTTGAACATCGTGATTGGGTTTTTTTTTTTTGCATCTTCATATAATTTGATGCAGAAAGATGAGGAGCAGAAAGCCACGCACGCAACTTCTCCCTCTCACACCCCAGGGCCTCTAAAAATGGGAAAGGCTGGGTGGAATATTGGAGAGACCTGAACCTGCTTGTGCACTAATGAATCTGCTCCATTTTATAATGACTAGCTGGTGCCAGAATCTTCAAGAATAACCCGAATAGCCATCAGTGTGTGTCGTTAAACAGGGACTGACCCTATCAAACAGAGCTATTTTAGAATTTAAATATAACCTCTTGGGAGTCTGTCTCTGCATGAATCAATGGAGGCTGCAGATCTGCATTGAGTCTTCGAAGAGAATTTTTCAGAGATTTAACTTCCCTCTCTCATCACAAGTGAGATGGCCCTGATGATCTAAGTAAATGAATGTGCTGCCATTGGGCTGTTTCATCTTCATAAGGGCCATTTAGCACTCTTCTATTTTTTCCCCTGGTGCAAAGGAGCTCTTCAAAGTAAGGGTCAAGGAACTTGATGCAGACAACGGATGCCATCCTCTGAGCTGTCCTTGCCAGGAGCCCAGCTTTAAATATCTCAGATGACACTGTGAAAGTCTCCCCGCAGGGCTGTGAGAATCCAGAATGAATGAGTATCCTTGGATTAAATGATGATTATAAGTGGTTGATGAAATGAGATGAATGAGGTGCCGCAAGGCAAGAACTCCTCCATTATTAACAGCTGACCTTGGGCCAAATTTCCTCCCTTTCCCCACCTGTAAAAATGGAATTTTTATTGGAAAAATGGAATCCTGTAAAAATGCGTCAGGTTGAAACTGGTGCCTTAGAAACCCACTTGCTCTGGAGGGTGGAAATCACCTTTCTGCTTATAGCACCTACCCCAGTATTTCTGCGCCACTAATGATATTTAGTAGAGACTTTCATGTAACTAAGACAAGAGGCAGTTTTCTTTCCTAGACTGAAATCCTTTGTGTGAAAAGGACCATGTCAACATGGCTCAGCAAAGATGTCCCCTAAGCATGTCTTCCTGAGGCCAGGTGGAGATGGCCGTGCTTCCAGCTTCTGTACATCTTTCCTCAAGGAGCTTACAGCAGCTGATAAACAGATAATTACCGAGTATCTAATGAAAGATGGGAGAGAGACATAACTATTACCTATCTTCTAAGAGAGGAAATGAAGGAGGGAGGTAGTAGGATAGTAATAAAGCAAATGAGAAAAAAATGCAGTCGTCTTGATGTTTGATTTAGGCAGCTGCTGGCTTTTTTAAGAGCAGGAAGAGGAGCGGGTACAGAGCATGCTAAATTCCTCCTCCTCCTCTAGAGCTCAGTGTGAAGTTCATTGCTGATCTTCCTAAAGCAGATATAAAAGTGAGACCCCAGCCCAGCAGGGTCACTGAGCCCACATGGCACTTCTAGCTGAACTGGGTTTTTTTAGTCCTCGCATCCTGGTAATGACACATCTTAGCATCTGCCTCTGTAAGCCTTGCTTGCACCTTTAATTGCATATGGTTTCTTCTTAGCTTCCTGGCTGGGTCTTCAGAGCAGCATTGTACATTGTGAAATAGCTCCCTGCCATCCATCCCAGTGGTTGCATCCATGTGATGGGACTCTTTCAGCTTGTAAAACATCCCTGGATCATTTGCTAAGAGAGGTGCTGTACACGTTTAGGATCATGATTATGATGTCCAGGGTATTTTACCTGCACAGTCTGGTTTTACATAAAACCAATCACTCCCTGAATGATGAGAAAAATGACCCATTGCAGCCTGGATGAAGAATCCCTGGCTCTTACAAAGGCTCAGCGCTGTCACTGGGAGCTACTTGTTATGTAAATCTGGAAATCTGACAGATGAAGTAAAGAAATGGAAATGTAGTTTCTGATAGAAAATGACTTTATTTCTTTACGGTCATTGTGTATTTGAACAATGGTGCTATCTGGGGGTCTCAAACACAGCAGGAAGCATCTCTGGTATCTCCTGAATGAGATTTGCTGACCCCCTCCTAGCCTGTAATAAAGCACAAAAAAGAAAAAGGGGGGAACGCACTTAAAATGGATAGATGACTGGCAAATACCACTGGTGCCCTTTTGTATCTGTGTTGGGGATTTTATATTTGCCTTCCTGAAAGTGTTTCTTCCACAGTCAATTCACTTATTCCTCCTGGATGATGCAATTTTCTTGCCTTGAATGCACTCCTAGTCAGGCAGAAATACCAGATGTGGTTCTGGTCTTGTTCCCTGGTGTAAGTCATTGCCATCAAAAAAGTCCCATCACTTATGTGGATGAAGGTAGAGTCACAGAGAACCTTGTTTTCCTGTATTCCAGTTTATTTCAGTTAGTTTGGACTAAATATTTATAATGCTTTTCTTCAAAAGAAGTCAGAGAACTCCATGGGATTGTTCTAAATGAGCTCTACAGGTTCCTTCATCCAGATTTTAGGCTGTGAGCTGTTTTCCTTGCAGCCTAGGCGGTACTTTCTTCCTCTTTGCACAGAAAAGATGCCCAACAAACCCTTAAGGGAAGGGGAAAATGTTGACCTAAAGCAACAGAAGGGCATGGCAACTTGGTGTGTGGGACAGGGAAAAGCATGCAGGTATGCTGAGGGCTTGCTCTGAAAAGGCTCAAGATATTTGGGACTGATACGTTTTCTTTAATCCTGTGGAACCTGGTAGAGAGCTCTGCAGTCTGATTCATCCATTCATCCAGGGAAGGGATGGAAATGGGATACAAGAATCGCTTTTGGTGTTGGATGGACTATTCAGGTGGTCCTGAAGGCTGTAGATCATAGGATCCCAGCCTGGTTTGGGTTGGAAGGGACCTTAAAGCTCACCCAGTTCCAACCCTTGCCATAGGCAGGGGCAGCTTGCTCCAAGCCTCTGTGTCCAACCTGGCCTTGAACACTGCCAGAGATGGGGATTCTTACCTATGAAAGGCAGCATGAAGTCTCTTGGCTGTAGTTTAACCATTCCTCAGGGACTAGGGCACACAAGGTCTCCTTCATCCTCATGTTCTGAATGCTGGTCCTGGTGTGTTTGCAAGAGCTGTTTCAAATCTGTTCCAGCACAAGCTACTTTCACCCACTGTGCTCCAGAAAGGTAGACGCGGTTAAGAGCATACACAAGGAAAGAAGCAATACCATAAGGAAGACATGAGATTAATTTTTAATCTGCTAGCACCTTTGTTGCAAGATGAAAGTTTCAATGTAAAAATGGGGAAGGAAGAAAATCGAAGTGCTTCAGTTCAGATGCCCCTGGATATATTGATTTTATGTATTTGAAATAATACTCTTTGACTTTATGCTTTGAAATAGCACTGATCTAAACTGCAAATAAAAATTAATTAAGTGACTCAGACAGCAAAAATCTGTTGCATCCTGGTCAAATTAAATATTTGGTTGACCTAACAGGGCTCCTCTCAGATGCTTTTTCCCTGGGAAAGTACATTGTTTTGCAAACTTCTTTCTCAAGCTCTTCATTTGGATCAGAGCATTCCTGTTGAATTAGAAGGGACCTGCCTACGGGCATGAGAAGTGCTTAAATCTGACAGGGAAATAGAACAAAGTAAATACAGCACAATAAGGAAACTAAGACAGTGTTTCTGACAGCAAGCTTGCATCAAGCCCTGAATGGGTGTCCTATAGACAGACTGGGTCTAGCATGATGTAGGGATAAAACCCAATATGCTGTTATTCTGTTCAACTGGACTGTTTTGAAACCTCTGTGGAAGAAGCATGTTGGTAGGAAGAATTTGCTGTTACACAAAGCAGCAGCATGTCTCTGGTCTTTTGTAGTCTGTAATGCCAGAAAAAACACATAGAAGAAAACCGATTCCTCAGTGCAGCATATGGGCATTGCTGGTGGCAGGTCTTGGCTGGTAAATCTAGTTGAAAACATCTGAGGGGTCTATTTGAAACAGTTTAGGCCTGAGAAGGAAGGAAGAAAGAAATTGTGAAAGGTTAAGAACCTCCTACCAGCATTTTCCTGGAGAATACAGAGTGTTACAGGCTCTTCTGTATAGCAAAGAGAAGGTTGAGCAGTCTTCAAACACTGGCAATCAGGAAAAGCTGCAGTCAAATAGAAGCTGTACCCAATCCAGGCAAGAGTTAGAATGATGCATCTCTAAACAGAGCTCCCTGGAGATAAAAGCATGGGTGGCTCTTGCCTCACAGGGACCAATGCCTCGAATTTTCTCTGTTTTCATTGGGAAAATGATTAAAAACCTCTCTGCACTGATTAGTTCAAATCTAAGAGGTTTAGAAGAAGGGAAGTTTTTATCATCAGACCTCCCTGCTCCTTCTGGTAGATGAATTGCTGAAGAGGTACTCAACCATTTCATTCTATTTTGCTTTTCCCTCGTTGTCTTCAGCCTCTGTATTGATGGGAGGTGCTGGGATGATGTGGAAGCGTCCCCAGTTTTCTCTGGATTTCAATGAAGTCATAAGAAAGAAACTTGCTCTTTATTTCGTTTTTCACAAGATGTGTTGAAGTTTCAATGCTCTTCATGAGCTGCGTGCTCATAAAATGGGGCTCTGGTGAGGAAGGGGAGAAACAATCTTTGAGGCAAAAAAGCCCTCAATAACCACCCCATCTCCCAAGCCAAAGGTGTCCTCTCTGCCTCTCCCCCAGAGGGAAAAGATGCTGAAGCTGAGTGAAAAATGATCACACAGTTCTCACAACCATTTCCTGGACTGAGTACATCACCTGCCAATTGCCACCCTGAACTCACTGCATCCCTGTTTCCTTCAGTCTGGTCTCTTTGAGGATCTGAGCTGTGCAGCGATGGGATTGTCTTACAGCCTGTTTGTACACTCATCTATCAAACAATCTGCCCAAGATGGCCCTGGTCCAGCTGCAGGCCAGTCCTGGAAGCCCTCTGGCAAGAAAGGAGGCTGTTTACCCTTTCCAAACACTTCTCTACCTGGGATTTCTTCTCTGAACTGTGTATTTATATCTATTTTTGTTTGCTTGCTTTGAGCTGAGAGCTTTGATACATTCATACCTTTATTTCTCATGGTCTTTTACCTCCTTATGCTTGTCCCACCAGTTTCACCCCTTGGCTCAAGAAGGGCCAGGGCAGGTTTCATGTAACTTAGGAGGAGGAACCCAAAACCTGGTTGTGAATTTCCTTCAGTGGTTCTTTTTCAGGTTTTAGTCAGTTGGATACAACAACTTCTTATTTCACACTGGATCTTCCAAAGAGGAGCCATTTCTACAACTGTTAAGTGGAAAAGTATGTTTTTATATATGTATCCATAGCTATACATACAATACCCCCTGCACATACAGATATGTTTCAACTGAAAGGTTTTCTTCCAGGGTTCCTAAATTCAAAGCATCCGAAAAGCACTTTTAATTAAAGTGAATTTCTTGTTAGAGTTTTAAAACAGAAACAGGGCTCAATCATGGATTATCTTAGCTCCTAATCATCATGTTCAAAGTATTTTAATTTAAGAAATTATTACACACCATTTAATTTTATTAACCTATTTATCTACATGTGCAAAGAGCCCATAGACAATCCAGGACTGCATTGTACTAGGTCCTAGTTAAATATGAGTTGGATCTGAAACCAATTACTGGCTCAGTCTCATCATGTAGGTCAGTTATTAATCTCTGGTTTGCCAGACAATATAGCTACTTTCTCCAGTACAATAACTACACATCTATATTTTGGGAATGGGATTGAGAACAAATTAAGCTTGCATGTAAGACTGTAATTGTTACATCTCCGCTAGCAGGAAACACTAGCAGCATCTGGTTTAACACTGATGTATAATGTATTTGTTAATGATCCAGAAAAGTGGGCTGTGAAGATGCAAGGGTCCAAGTCTCATGTAATCAGTGACATTAGCCAAGACTGGAGGATTTCAGGAGGTGGGGACCAACTTATAAGGATGGGCAGGATGATAGCAGTGCTGACAGCCTCAGAAACACAGCTTATGTTGTGGAAGTGATAACTGGAGTTTCTGGTATGATAACTGCCCCCTGAGTGGTAACTGTGGGGAAGAGGGGGCGAGATAGATCCAGGTGATGCTGTGGAGGGTGAGTGGAAAATCCACTCAGTGCATGGCAATAGTGAAAATAGTAACAAACACGTTAGGATTTCAGTGAGATAAAAAAAATGTGTCATAAAATGGGCAAAAGACCCTTTCCTGAGCTGCTGCTCTGATCCTTGCATCTAACAGGCTATATGGAGTAGAAATAGAAGTTGTCAAGATGAAAAACAGTAGAGCTAAGGCAATATTAATGAAAAGCCTAGGGTCATTTAATGTAAAGGAGATGACTAAATGGGGACATGAGAGATGTAAAACATCAGAAATGATAGGCCAGTGATTCAGCGGCTCCTTTTCTTACTTATGAAGCACAAGTAGAAATTGCATGTAACTATTAAATATAGTAATAAAAACCCCCCACATGCAAGGAAGCACGATGTTTGTACTTCCTGAAGAGGACACGAGCTGGGGAGCTTAGTTTCTACATGTTATCAAGACTGAGGACCTGCATGTATCACATCTCAAGACTGTTCAGCACTGCTGGTGCTGCATTAAAGGCATAGAATCATGGTTTTCTTCGTGTCCCTTGCAGACCTAGAAGGGAGGGAAGGACTGAGTGGGAAAAACTCTGGGGTTTCCTGCCTTTCCTCCAAAGCAGTGAGTCCAGGCTGTGGTTGAAGACAGATTCTCTCCAGAGCAGGCCTTGCTGTGTACAAGTTTGTCTCCAGGCTGGGGATGGCTCTGTATTTGTGCTGTATGGAGAAGGCTCAGGGGCTCTGTGGTCTGCTCCCAGATCCTTCCCCTTTTCCACTACTGAAATGTGCAGGTGCAAAGGGAAGGTCCCATCGTGCTCCACAGCCGCCGTGGGTGCGTGCGGAGGTGTGCACAGGCAGCACCCTGGGGGATGCCGTGCTGCAGAGGGTGGTGGGTGGCTGGGGAGGAAGCCTGCTGCAGCTAAAGATAAAGCCTGTGGGGCGGGTGGAGGATCTCCCCACCACACACATCTGCTCTCGGGCTGGCGCTGCTCCAGGCATCCTTCTCGCTTACCCCACCTCGGCCCAAAGTGGTTGGTCTCTCTGGTTGCTGTCATGTTGGAATTGGCTGGAGAGAGACACTTCACCCATTTCCTTGCCTAGTTTCTATGGTGATATTCCACTCAAGTGTTTTCAGCAGGTCTGAGTTTATTTCCCTGCAGAAAAGGCAGCCTATGCTAATATACTGCAGCCTGGGCTCTAGATCTTGGCAACAAACTGAGGGCTCGTACCACTGAGATGAAATGGCTCTAGGTGGGACGTATTTCATGCTGGCTTTGGCAATAGGTGACATTATCTTGTGAAATAGTATTTTGATTGTTTATTGCTGCTGTTTGACACCCTAAGCTGGAAGGCTGGGAAGCACATGGAAATGTGCGTTCTTGTGTTCCTCCTCCTCTGTACTCCCTGGTGGAGAAAGCTCAGGGACCACGAGCTCTGGCTTGGTGAAGGCTGAAATACAGTGCATGATGTGGGAGGGAAAATGTGTGAGAGAAGGGTGTTGGAAGCGGTGGGAAAGGAGCTGTGCTGGCGGTGTTCAGGATGGTTAGATCTGTGTTGACTCCAGGTGAGTAATTCACACCCTTTCCTTTTATGAAGGAGCTGTTGCCATTCCCATCCCTGTCCCACCTAGAAGGTCTTTGGGAGTAAACCCACCTGTGTTATTCTCCAGCATGGCCTAAAGGCTTTGGGTGTTCTCAAGGGAAGGTGATGAGTGTCTCCTCATGTGCAAGGGGGTGATGGGGATCACTTTCCTGCTGCTCTTGAGGCTGGTGCAGCCCCCCCATCCAAGCTGCTTGTTGGACACCGTCCCTTATATTGGCTCATGGGGCTACAGCTAATCCATCCCCATAGCATCCGTCAGGCACAGAGTTCCCCAAGGATCCTGTACCCCAGAAAAGAAGGCATGGTCCCACTGCTTTGGTGCACAAAGTGCTGCAGAGGGTTGTGCAGCAGCTTGGCTTTGACTGTGGTGCTATTTGGGAATGAAGATGTTCTCTTTAGTCGTCTCCAAAGAAGATATGATTCCAAACTTGCCTTTTGCCCCCAAGCACTGCTGCTGTGACAGGAGTAGCCTCTGCCTTTTGCTGTGTGCAGTGGCTTGCTCCTGCCAGACAACACAGCATGTTTACTGAGGCTCACCTACCTGAGTCATACTGGCATGTTTGCTGCAGAAGGAAGACAAATAGACTTGGGGAGACAATGGAAAACCCCAACCCAACAAGCCAGACTGTGACCTTTCAAAGGACCTGAAAAGTACAGACAACTATTTTAATGGCTTCATATGATTTCCTGCAGGTGAGTAACCAAGGGGAAGAGGAAGAGTGGAAATATTGCAGCAGAACTCATGGCAAAGAGTGATGCTGATCATCATGGCTTTGCTCTGAGCAGGAATACTCTGGCCCAACAGGACAATGGACAGGCGGTCCAAAATGCTAGGGCTGTGCCCTGGGGACCAAGGAGCCTGCAGTGCTTCATGGAGCTGGCAATGCAGCTGAGACCTTGTAAAGGGATAATGAGAACTGCCTCACTTTGCCCTGGTGATCCTTGGACTCTTATCTCATGTCTGTTATTCTCACTTCTTCACCTCCATGCCCCCAATCTAAAGCCTGCTTTGGGGGCTGCCATCGTGAGAAGTGTCTTTGGAGCCTCAGTAATGCTGACTCTTCCCGCAGTCGCTGTGTGAGCAGGCAAGAAAGCAGGTCTGTTGTGGGCTCAGACGGCATCTGTGCCTTCGCAGGAAATGTGGTGGCACCATCAAGTCTCCTGCAATGTGACGCAGGTAGTTGGCTGCTTCCCTGATACACTTCACACCTCTCAGAAGTATGACTGATCTCACCAGTGGCATTTTAACATACCCACCACCGAAGCGCTGGGCTGACGTTTGCAGCAAATTCTGTTCCATTTCAAAGGGCCGCAGTTTAGAGAAGACCTGTGAAAACAAATGAAGGTTTCACTTGGGAAGCTGCAGATTTAAGCTCATCCCAGACTCCCCCTGAAGATGCTGCCCACCTCCCACAGTTGAGGTGATGGAGGGTGGAGCATCATCAAACCCTGGGCTCGGCTCCCACCCCTGCAACCAACCAGCAGCTTTCTGGCCCACTTTGGCTGCCAGGGACTGTGTCTGTGGAAGGGAGGAGGTAAACCTGGCCCAGGTTGGAGGAGGGATGTGGGGAAAATCACTGCTGTTTCTGAAAGGCTCAGAGCCCATTTGCGATGCAGGTTATAGAAGAACCCATAGCACTCCTCTAAGAAGCACTTGAACCGGGGGCAGCTCCTTGGGTGTCATGACTTCATACATACAGTGTGAGCTTGTTCTCCCATAGAGAAACCGTACAGGTATGATCTTGTTCCTCTGTGGTTTTCAGAACAACATGTTTTCTTGGACCCAAATAGAGGGTAACTGTAGCAGGTGGGGTTGGACAGTTCAAGAAGCCTTAGAAGGTTATTTTACTCCAGGTCTTCAGGACACTTATGGATCCAAAGCAATGTCCAACTCTATGCTTTATAAGGAAAGTTTAGTAAGATTATGCTTATAGCCACTAAGCAACTACAGACAACTGACCTGTGTTACAGCTAATTGTGCTGCTTTGGTTTATTTTTGTCCATCTCAGACTAACAGCTTGTATGTCTGACAGAAACTTGCTTTTTCTTTCCCCCTTCCAGTGAAGGATTATTAATAGATGAGGCATCAACAAAGAAAAGACCATTTGAGAAATAAGATGGGGCACTTGCTCTACAGTGGAAAAAACCAACAGCACACACCCACATGAAACACTATTTTCTTTTTAAAGAACATTGACAAGAAAGGCCTCTTCCCTTCGGGAGGCATTCATATTCCCCGGAGTTCATGATTCAGCCAGCATTCCTGCCCTCTTCAAATAGATTAAAATCTGAAGGACTTTTTTTCTCCCCCCTATTGTGCTTGAATGATTTTAACTTTGGTCAGATGCTGACTTGCAAAAGGCTGGGCTTGAGAATCATCTCCTTTTATCAATCTCCTTTTATCGCTCCTATCAGACTTTATGGGTTTTCTTCAGGCTCGAAATGAAATGGGACTAAACATAATAAAATTGTATGCTTCAGGGCAAAATATAATTACCTGGAGGGATCAGGAAGAAACTGTTTTTATTTTGTGAATAACAGTGATTAATGCAATGTGGGTTGACAGTGGGGTTTTTCTGACAAACACTTCTGGGCTACACTGGAAACAGATTCCATGGGGCAAAGGTCTTTGTTTATGGTATGCTGATGGCTCATATCATGGGGCTTGGAAGGTGGATTCTGAGAAACAAAGGAAATTAATCTTTAGGTTCTTGGAAGCTCTCAGATTCAGAGCTGAAGCAGGACTTCACAGCTGAATAGCACAGAGAAACCAAGTGTTTGCTGGAGAAGGAACGTGCTGCCTCCATTCAGGCATTGAACTGTTCTCAGGGTGCCACCAAGCATGGGGTGCTGCTGTCCTGGCCACACTTCCCATTTGACCTCCTATGAAACCCAAGATACATATTTGTCTGGAAAATCTCTCACCTGTGGTGCGGTCACACTGGAAGATGCTCCTGCCTGTGGAGGGGATTTGAACTGAACGTGCTCTAAGGTCCCTTCCAACCCAACCCATTCTGTGATCCCATCTCAGCTCCACAAGGAGACTCCGAATGCAGAGATAGTTTCAGAAAAGAGTTTATTTTCTGCATGCAGCAGTTGCCCCATTTCTGCAGGGATCCTGGTGAAAGATCCCTGAAATTGGTAAATTCTTGAGTACTGGGAGCACTGAGTTTATCAGGAGAGGTCTTGTTTGCAGCCCTTGAACCACCTTCAGATCAGCTACCAGGTGGGTAACAGCCTGGAGGTGATCTTTGCTGGGTGGCTCAAACCCTGATTGTAGTGCTGGGAGCAGGTGAGTGAAGGGAAGGTTTGAAAGAGCAGAGAATGACCAAACTTCCTGCTGGTGCTGAAGGGAGAGGTTGATGCTGGTGCAAGCTTGAGTGCAGAAGGTGGCTCAGCTTGGATATGGGCTCTGGCATCATCACTGGGGCCAAAGATGTATTTGCTCCTGAATTCTTCCTCTTGTTGAGAAGAGGGTTTAACAGCACATGCCTGGTCTAGGTCCTTGCCTCTTGTGTCTCTTGAGAATGCAGGTTTCCTGGAGCTAGGTACATGTCTGCTGCTTGTATAACTCAGTGGTTGTGTGAGGTGTTGGTGAAGTTGAGTTTTTCAGGACTGTTGTGGTGTTGCATTGTGTGCTGGCTTCTGAACCTTAGGTTGCTGTTCCCACCCTGTAGCATCACTTTTGATTGAAACTGCCCGGTATTTTCCCATAGTGGCATAGACGTGGCTATTAACTTGATTGAAAAAGCTTATAAAGGCCCTTTGGAAAGAGAACAAAGGCTCTGCTGTTATCTGCGATGGTGGGCCATGAAAGCTGTGTATGATACAGGGAAGACAGCAGAAGTCCCAGGGCTGTCTGCTGAAGAAGGCGGCTGAGTTTGAGACTTCACTGTTAAAGACTTTGTCTCCTGGCTTAAACAAAATAAGAGCTGTATTTCCTCACAGAACCAGTTTTAATTTCCTCATAGAACCAGTTTAATTTGAGCCAGGCCTCGAATCCCCCATAATCTGGGAGTGCATGTTGGAGCTAGGGAAGTGGGTTCAGAGCAGTGTCTGGTGATACCTGATTTCCACTATTGCTGCATGTGCAATGATAACTTAGCGATCTAGGGTCATCCAGCCTTAGTTTTCCCAATTTTCCTA
The DNA here is from genome assembly GCA_036873685.1 of Agapornis canus. Classification (NCBI taxonomy): domain Eukaryota; kingdom Metazoa; phylum Chordata; class Aves; order Psittaciformes; family Psittacidae; genus Agapornis; species Agapornis canus. Next base: position 19,308 of record JBAFWW010015129.1, read on the forward strand.
GTTCTCTGCACAAGTGAGAATAAAATAGCCTTAGGAGTAGCACATTTACATATCCCAGGACCTTCTGGCATGATGGGCTGTATTTCTCTCTGTCCTGTTGGCTGTGGATAATTGGTGGCTCAGATACCAATGAAATTCTAAAAAGCCTCAAAGCAGATGATATAAAAAGAAAGAAAAAAACCCAAACCTGTTCTAGTTCTGGAGCTGAGACCTGAATTACCCAGAAAACAAGAAATATCCTAGCTCCAAAAGCCCTATTAGTTATATACCTGAAATACAGGGACCTGCTGAGAATGCAACAGCTTTGCCAGGAGTATAGGCATCAAAACTAATAACCCACTGGTTATACAAGGACCTGCACAAAGAAGAAGGGCATATAACAGCTGCCATGTGAATCAGAACTTTGCAAACTGTTTTTTCTTCAAGTTAAACCCTTAATTTTATTAACAATTTTATTTATAAAGTACTTTCTTGGAGGTGCTTGAGGTGTTGCACAAGCTGTAAAAATGCACTAATAAAGAAAATAGCTTCATAAAAAAGTATAGAAATGAAGCACTAAAAAGGCGCTTTTATGAAGACAGGAGCTGTTAAAAACCATATATTGGTGTCAAAATTGTCCCTTCTTATGCAGTAAAGATTAGTACTTTGCCACTGGGAGCTCGGATACCATGGTGACAGAACCAGGGTAAGATTCTGAGTAGAACAGGACAGATAAAAAGAGTGAAGTCAAAGCAAAGGTCTTGCCAACCTTGTAATGTGCGGTATGTTACCTCCTGCATCAGCCTGGGCCAGAGCAGTGTCCTGGGTCCCTGAAATGAGTTGGCTCTCACTGGGGATCAGTGCAGTACTTTGTTGTGGACCTGCAATCCTCTCCTGTCTGGGGCTAAAGAGGTGAGCACAATAGCTGCTCTTTAGCCTGAAGCATTAATGAACAGAGTACAAGTGCTGTAACTGCTGTGCTTATGTATAGTGCTGTAACCCTTGTGCTTATGTATAGTGCTGCAACCCTTGTGCTTATGAGTGTGCACAAAAGCTCTATACAGTGAATGCAAAGATGTCATCTTGGTATTTGTCTTGAACTGGGGATCTTGTGACTTTGTGCTTATGTCATAGGACCATAGAATCCCAGCCTGGTTTGGGTTGAAAGGGACTTCAAAGCTCCTCCAGCTCCAAGCCCTGCCACAGGCAGGGACCCTTTCCACCGGAGCAGCTTGCTCCAAGCCCCTGTGTCCAGCCTGGCCTTGAGCACTGCCAGGGATGGGGCAGCCACAGCTTCTCTGGGCTCCCTCACAGGGAAGAACTTCTTCCTAATGTCTGATCTCAATCTTCCCTCTTTCATCTTACAGCCAATCCCTTAAAGCCATTTAGAGGTAGAAAATCTGTGTCATCCACTCATCTCTCCCTGATCCTCACTGTTCCCATCCTGCAGTTTCTGGTCCAGGGATTTCCCCAGAGATACAGCTCCTGAGCACTGGTGGCCTCTCAGGTTGTGATAAAGGCTGTGTTGTTTTCCCTGTGTATTCAGTTGTGTGTGACAGCAAGGATTTATGGGGTCTGTAAACTGTGGTAGGGGTGTGAAAGGCTGGAGATTAGTGAGATGCACAGGAAGTGGCTTATCAGTTCCTTCTGCTGAGCCCAGAGACAGCCTCGAGTATTGCACAACACTGGTGGCACAGCAAATTGTGCTTTTTGTAGAAAAAGAGGGATTTTTAATCAGTGGCAATTGCTATGTGATTTCTCAGAAAGAGGAGCAAAACATACCCCCGCTTCCATCCCCACCTCCGCTTTCAGCCCCCAGTTTATTCTGCCTGGGCTATTTTTGACTTCCCAGAGTTACTGGGAGAACAAGATTAGCAACTGATCATTTATGCTGATTTTTCTAAGCACTGAACTGTCTTTCATTAAAACTGTCATTCAAGGAAAAAATGTTAAATTGTGCGTTCAGTTTCACCATGTGCTGCAAATACGGATGCAGCTTATATCCATGTCTCCGGGATGGAGAAATCTGGATGCCGCTCGTTGCCAATTTGCTATGTTTGGAAATGAAGAGAGGGGCCAGCAGTTGGAGGGGGCAGTCAGTCCAAACGGTGCCGCCTGATTACATCCCCCAGTGCTCCCCAAAAAGCTGTTGTGTGGTGGAGTTAGCGGTGCGGAGCAGCACGTGGGATGTCGTAGTGGTGGTGTGTGTGATCCCTGCTTTCATGAAGCCAGAGGTGGAGATGCTCTCCCCACCTGGAGAAAGCAAGGGGTTGTTTATCAGCAGTGTTGACAAGAAGAGCCTACTTTTGCTTCCCAAAACTGTGGAAACTGCTTCCCAGCCTCTGCTTTGGAGGCATTTACGGTCTGAAGATGGGGATGTGCCTCTCCCTGGGATGGAGGTGGTGTGGAAACGTGCCAGCTCAGTAAAAGCTTTCAGCAGGGCTCCCTGGAGGCACCAGCCCTGCTCGTGTGCTGGGGATGGGAAGCTGAGAGGGAATCTGGCTTCCAGCTCATCCTGCTCTTAACCCCTCTGTGCCGGGTCAGGCATCCTGCTCCTTCTCCCTGGTATCCTGGTGTTTCCCTCTGCTTAGCTCCACAGCCACGCACAGCTTTGCTGATACCCTACCAGGTCCTCAGCCAGCTTGCCCTTCCCTTCCAGGCTTCAACAAGGGCCCTGAAGTTGTACAAGGCAAATAATTGGGCCTGGCCTGTGATCATCTACTTTATTCTCTTTGTAACCACAGGCAGTATCTGCAGCCTTGCCACCCATTGCTTCTCTCCATAAGCTCCATTTTGATCCACACTACTCCTGGAACCTTGTAGTGTTACCTACCAGTGCTTTGATGTTCAGAGGCTGAAGTATGTCAGAGGCAGCATAAAAATTGCATGTAATTATCCTTGGTTTGGGTCTGTGGGAGCAAAGAAACATCAATATTGATGCGTGACAGCATTTATGTTTTATGTGTGAGCATAAATCTCCTCTCCTCCATATTCAGCAGGAGTTTTTGATCACTGCCTGTGTCCTGCACCATTAGAGAGCTGCTCTCGTGCTGTTTCCTTTCCTCCTGGGGCTGGTGCAGGGGGGACAAATGCTGTGGTGGCCTCCAGAGCTCATTATAGCCCAGCCTGAATAATGCCTGAATAGCCAGGAGAAAGGTGACAGCTTCGCAAAGTGTCTCTGCACCCAGATCTCTATCTGTACCTCTGCACCACTGCTGACATCAATGAATAATTGAGGCTGTAAGATGGAAAAGAAGGATGCGGTTGGGAGAAGGGAAGTGGTGGGAAGAGGGGAGTGGTAACAATCCTACAATGGCCATGGACCAGGGGAAGGGAAGGGGTCAGATCACAGTGTGTGTTTTGGTGATGGCACAGCCACTGGTGCAGAGAAAAAAGGGAGGGCAATGCTGTCCCTGGAGGGAACTGGATCGCCTCTCCTCAGCCTGAGGATGCAGGGGATGTGCTATAGGGGAAGTGGTGGCTGGTGCAGAGAGGGGTTCATTGTGCCCAGCAGTGTTTGGGCACACAACACCCCTGATAGGAGAAAATCCTCATCAGCTTGGGTTCCCCCTGATTTGGCCTTAGATCACAGTCAGGATCAGGTGTTTCCCACCTCATTTTCCCTTCTGCACCCAGCCTGTGGGCCCTGCTCTGTCTTTTCTTTCCAGTGTTGGTTGTGTTTGGTCCTTGTTGCTTCATAAGCAGCTGGACTTGAGGAATTTGCGCTTTGAGTGTCTTTAAAGGTCTGTCTGCTAAGAGGAGTGTGCTGGGCAAGGCCAGGGCAGGATGGGTTGGGCAAATGCTAGCTAGTGCTTGTGCAGAAGAGGAGCAGGTGAAATGCTGCAGCCCTGATGGACCACGGGATAGTGAAAGCAACCCTGGTGTGGGCTGTGCTGCTTCCAAAGGGACCTTGTTGCCTCTAGGTGAGGTTTGCTCTCGACTGGACCAATCAAATAAGAGTGAGCCTAGGAATGAGTCTGGACTAATTCTGAGAGGGTTAAAGAATAGCAGAGGGAATCTGTGGGGGAATGGCATCATCTCCTTTGGGGCAGAATGTTTGTGTGCCAGGCAGCATTAGGGATGGTAGGATCTGTCTGCCTGCCCAAAGCAGCATCAGCCACTTGTAGCACTTCGGTCTCATTCCCTACCCTGCCCCAAAGTAGATGCACTCCCAGGCTTCTAAATTCCTGACCTTTTGCAGCTTTGAGAAACCTGGATCTTGAATCTCATGCACTGGGCTCCTACTGAATTCCCTCCAGCATATAGGAAACACTTGGGTATTTCTGAATGGAGCAAGGCTGGTAGGATGTTGCTACAGGACCTGAGACATTGACAGAGGCTCTGATGGCTGTGGTGGTGCATGAGGCTATGGAATGGGTTCCCTCTGGCATTTCATGAGGCCTTGGGACAACAAAACTAATTAAACCATGCAGAGGTCATGCTTTGGAGTGGTTGAAGGTTTGTACTGGTCTGCAGGGAGCTGCGTCTGTTCTGTACGTGTGTACTTGGGACCTGCGCGTGCTCAGTGCACCAGATTTCACCAGTGTCTTCCTACCACCATGCACTACTCCCCAGCCCTCAGAGGAGGGATCTGATGAGGAATGCCACTTCTCTGGTGTTTGTAACCGTGAATGGTTTCTCCCGGGGGAAGCTGCCATTTGGCTAATGCCGCATCAAAACGGATTTCCTTCCAAGGTATGGAATAAACCACAGAAATAGCAAAACCACCCCAAACCCTGTCATTGCCTCCTAGTCACAATGGAAGCTGCAATTCTCCATGTGTTCAGGAAGGGAAGGACATTTTTTGTGCTGCTTTTCTTTTAAAATATCCTTTGCTTGAGATGGTATCGCTTTGGCATAACTTGCATGCACTAAAAGCACATACAGTGTAGTATCTATGTAACTAAAGCAGGAATGGCCATGGTACATCATCAGATTGTCAGTGTCAGCTCCAGTTTGTTTTTAAACTTCTCCTAATTACAATCCAGACACCCAGAATCATTTTTTAGCAGCTTGCTCCCCTTTTGTTGAAACGAGTTGCTTTGATGGCGACAATCTATGATGCTTCAAAGTGAGGTTGGGTTCTTGTAGGTAATGCTGTAAATTGAGTACCACAGGGACTGCTCACGCTGAAGTTGAGCTGAGGATGGAAGTTTTGCTCTGAAGTTAAGCGCTAGTGAGACCTCACTGGGTAATGCTGGCAGCTTTCCTGGAGTACATTGATTCACTGTGCCACTTCCAAGAAAAAGAAATCAACTAATTCACAGTTGGGTTTGAAAATGTGGAATTTCTAATGTTGGACTTCGGGTTGAATGCCCCCTGTTCTCTCATGGACGATGATGGAGATTTAGGTGGGTGATCTCAAGAGCTTCTCTCTGCTATCCCTGGTTTGGTGGATGTATTCCTGTGCTCATCAGTCTAATCCGATTGCAAACAGACTGACGCTGAATAAGTATTGAATTTGTTTGTTAAAAAAGCCTTTCTTCCCTAAAATACATTGCTAAAGAAAATTACAGCTGATATTTGTCTGGGTGCCTTAAATCCCTAAAGAAATAACTTTTTGCTCTAAAAAAAGACAGCTACCAACAGCTTTTATTTCCAGCATATTGTAACTTCTCAGCGTGGTTACAAAGCAGTCTCAGTTGCAAGGCATGAGGTGAAACCATGACCTAGGGCTGAGATTAAACAATCCTTTTTCAGGTTTGCCCCTGTGTTGGCATATTTGATGTATTGCTAATCCAATTAAGTTTTCACACAGTGGTTGTATTGTTACTGCAGGACTTCTTTGTTTATTAACCTTCTCTTAGTGAGAAATTCCTTCCATAGCCCTCAACAGATTGGACATATGTTAATATTGCGCAATAGAGAAGAAGAGGTGTCAGAAGGAGGTGAATGAGCTGCAGTTCTGCCGGAGGAGGTAACCATGGCTCTGCTAGGGCTCAGATTAAGGGGATTCAGCAGTTTGCAGGCTCACAGTTGCTGTTACAAAAGGAAATATTCCAGATGGTGATATAAAGATCTTTTATCCATCTACCCTTCCATTAGAGCTTTCTACATTAGGTGGTGTGCAACCTTGAATCATCCATGGTTTTGTGGAAATAGATTTTGCTCTCCATCCTGTCACTGCTGACATTTCAACACTGTTCTCTTTGTTCTCTGTTACTGTGGACTAATAAGTCAGTTCAGACATGATGATGTTTCTGCTCCTTATGTCTAATAAACTGGTGAAACTGTTTTGTGGGAGGGTGCTCTGCCTCCCAGGGACAACCCAGTGGGGTTTTGCCTGTGTGTGCACCATACAACATTCACTTGTAATCCCCTGGGCAAAATGTGAAGGGTTGTCATACAAGGGCTGGAGATGGATGGTGTGTTTCTCATTGCATCGACTACATGCTGTCTTACAGAGCCAGGAAATTGATTTTGACTTGCTGGTCTCTGCTTTGTGTCATTCATCAGGTACGTGTGCTTAATAACATGTTTGACTGACTTCTCCCTGGAGCCTGTATCTAGAACCTCTGGCTGTAGATGCACAAATCCCTGGGACTCAGGCTGTGGAGCCAGTAGTGGCTCCCTGGAGGGGAAAGGCTCCCAAGGCTCTGTGCCTTGCCCAGCCCCATGGGGAAGAAATCTCCCCATGGCATTTATGTGCATGGATCAGCTGCTCCTCACCATCCCTTGCTGTATTGCTAGGACTTTGGCTTATAAGAGTTTGCAGAATCATTGTGTGTGTGTTCTTATAGTATCCAGCAATACTATTAGAATGGTCCCTCCAAGTGCAAGGATCAAATGTTCTGGTTTTTGTTTCCTGCCACTGTTTTTCCCATGCACATTCTGATAGAAGTAAGCCTGTTGTAGAATACTAAGTGAAGCAAACCTTCCTCTTCACCTGGCATGGAAACAGCAGCAGGATGGTAGCCTGAGCTCCTCTGTCTTATAATTCACTATGCACCAAGCCAGGTCTCTGTAACAAGTCCAAAGCACACGCTTGACTCCATCCCGGATCAGGGAAACATTAGTAACATGCTTCAGTCAGTGGGATTTATTCCTGTGGTTAAATGCACGCTCACAGGCTTCTCTGGATCAGGGCCTGCACCAATAAGAACTGTAAACCTCAAAGTTGTCAACGTGGATTGCTTTCCATAACTTTAAACAAAACCTAGGCTTATTTCCTCTAGGTTTCATCTTGTAGACAAAGTTTTCTGGCCCTTCCCTTTTGTCCTATTGCAACCACCCTGGAGCAACTCACAACAACCCAGACTCTCTGCAGCTGATTCCCCTGCTTAGATATTTACTACTCCATAACAACCCCTATAGGAATTCTCTGCTTAAGTAGCAGCCTGACTCTGAGCAAACAGTGAAAAGGGGGTGAAGGGTATTTGACTCACCAGGTGCTTTCTCTGACAAGGAACAAAAGTAAATAGCTTCTTTAGGCTTTACTTAAATGTTTGCTCTGCTTTGACTCCTTTCCTTTTGAAATGGCACCTACAGTGTTTATAGTATCCTTTGAGAGCAGACTGAGCCTGCTGAAAGAAGGAAAACATTGGAAAAGACAGGAAAAGAGCAGGGCTGGCTCTAAACTCAACATGTAGTTCCATTATATCATTTAAAGAGAGTTTTCTTCCCTCTATTACCCCTAAAAATACAGATTATTAGTTCAAACATTCCAGCTCTACTATGTTCACCACTTTGGGTAGCTGGGTAAGAGGAGAAAATGCTTCAAACTCCTTGGGCACTCTTGGTTATTCAACAGTCTTATCACCAGACATGAAGCAGCATCCCATTTCCTTCCCTTTGGCTGCTCAGTAGCAGCAGCTTTTCAACCCTATGGGCTGTGCAACAACATGGGCAGCTACTGGGGCCCACAAAGAACCCCATAAAGGCTTCCTAAGGACCTACAGTTCTCCCAGCACTGCCCTATTTCTTTTTAATGCCCCAGATATTTTTAGATCTTGAGCGACAAATATAGTTAATGCATTCAGCACTGACGTCAAACCCAGAGCCAGTGGGTAGCTGGAATAGCTAACATTTTATTTAATCATCTTGGTAAGCAATTTTTTCCCCCTTCCTTTCTTTTTCAGTTAGAGATAAGGATCTGGAAGGGCAGTTCAAGCCAGGCCAGAGTGTAGGGGAAGGCTGGTTTGTTTTGGTTTTGAAGAGGAACCTCATTCTCTACCTTGTTGCTCTTCAGGAAATAATTTGTGTTGGAAAAGTGAGACTGGGATGCTACCCTTTGGATCTAGCATTGTCAAAATGTTGCTCTGGAGAACTTGTGTTTGTCCCTTTTGTGTTGAGTCCATTTAGGTTGTGAATTGCAGGTGTTTTGTTCTCTAGTTCAGACCCAGGTGTATTGGTCTCTGGCATTTTGGCTGTGCATCCATGCATGATGCAGCCAGTGCTGGATCTAGACATAAGATTTCCATAAGGATGATGGAGCTGTGACCTCTCCCATGACATAAGGCACATGTAGAGCTAGTGTGTGAGTTAATTCAAGTATAACTGTACAAAAAGACAACCTACCCAAGCACTGAAAGCAGCTGAGGCAGGCCCCAACCATGGTTTTGCCATAGATCTGATGGTGTGGTCCTAAGCACCCACTGTGCTAAATGACTGAATGACAAGAGTATTTGAAAGTGCTTTTATTGCTTTGTTTTTGTATGCGATAAAGGTGCTTGAAATGTCAGTCAGAGGAATTGGGATGGATTGGGACAGGCCATGGGACTGAGCATCCAGAGCAGAATGAGGCTTCCTGTGGGGCTGTGTGCCCCAAGGAGATGGGTTATCTCTTGGTTGGCTTCTCTGTGGCAAAACCAACAGACTCCACCTCTTCTGTCCTTATGAACAAGGTTTATTTTTATAGTTCTAAAGTATAGGTTTGTCGTGAGAGCTGGCCTCAGAGCTTGGCTCTGTGGGGTGCCACTAAGTTGTCTGTTCCTGTGTGAACAACCCAGGCTTCATGGTCAGCCTCTGCCTCCATCTGGAATGCCCATTCTTCCAAAAATATGTGGAGAAATAGAAGATATTTATATTATATTTATTATTATTATTTTATCAGAGGTTCTTGAAGAAGTCGCATTCCAGATAAAAGAAGTTGAATGACAGGAATAAACATCTCCAGTCTTGTAACACCAGTGAAACTGTAAGAACTGGCCTGCTTAATGCTGGGGAATACTGTGTGCATCTCTTCTTATGTTTTGCCATTTTAAACCCTCTCTTTGAAGGACCATTTGGAAGGATGGTGCTTTTGGTTTGACTCTCCCACAGTCTGAGTGGGAGCAGCAGCAACCTGTGTTTTGGCACTTGGCACCTCTGTTGCAAAGTCCTTGTTTTCTCTTTTTAACCACATCCACTGAGGTAAGGGGAACATGAGCCTTCCTTTGTAGGCAGCTGGAGGACTGAGCAGCTGGGATTGCAAGGTGTGCTGTGCCCAGAAGGGACTAAATCACACTTCCATCCCATTAGTGCTTAACATGAGCTGGAGTATACGAGTACCATAATGTTGTGAGTTAAAACATGAAGATAGTGCAGGAGAGAGATGTTTCTACAGGTAGCTTTAGAGCTGTTTAATTGTTTCCCCTTAAAGGAGTCTGGGGACTCACTAAAGCTTTGGCTGTGCTGAGTGTATAAGCCCATATGTAGGTTCTTGTAAGTCACGCGCTACCATGAAGTAACCATGTTTGCAGAGCACTGAGGTAATATCCATGGGGCTCCCAGCTCTTCCCAGAGAGCCAGATGGTGAGCAAAGCTCTGTGATGGCTCCTGGCGCTGGTTAGGGCTAGGTCCCTTGTGGTCTCCCACTCCCTGCTCAGCCTTTGCTTCTGGTTGTGCCGCACTTCCTTGCTGTGAGCCAGCTGCCTGTTCTGCTTGGTGACTTGAGATTGTTCTACTTTATGTGTCAGAGAAGCAGAGCTCTTCTGGGGCATCCGCAGGCTAAATGTGAGGCAGATGAGCACCCATGTGTCCTCCTGGTAGATGGACCATGTTTCCTTGCTCCCTTTGCTTTGCTGCTGCAGGGCAAAGCTGGGACTCTGTGGAGTCCACAAGGCTCTCTTACTATTTAGGGATATTGGTAAAAGTGACTCCAGGGACTCTTGCAAGCAGGTTCTGCCTGTGGCTGAGACTGTTTTGTCTTCTGTGAGCCATCCAGCTTGCCTTTCCCCTTCCTCTGCCTGCAGCTCCCATTATTTCAGCTCTTCCTCTGGGCTCATTCTCCAGGTAACAATGTTCTTTCTCTGCAATAGTAAAACCAAACATTTTTCTTAACAGACAGATATCTGTGCTATTATGTGATTCTTTTTTTCTCTTGGCTTTGTAAATGCACATTGCAGCAGTCTGCATTATAGCTGGTTTTGGGGGCACTTTAGGGAATTAAAGAATTAGGGTCTCATCACAGTTACATAGGACACGTTGATCCAGAACTGAGCTGCTCTTGTGATTTATGTGCAGCTCAGGCTAGATTTGGACCCTCACTGGCATTGATTAAGCCACACAGCGATGACTTTGACTTCCCACCATAAATTGATTCCTATGAAGGGTTCTGCTGGGATTCCTCTTTGTCTTTGCCTACTGAGCACATCAGGTAGGTGATCTCAGCTGAAGCTTGCCAAATATTTGAATCCTGCCTTACTGTAGCTGTTGCAAATCTCAGCATGTTCCATAGTGAAGCGAAGGTCAGCATCAAGCTGCACCAGCTTTCTCCGCCTCAGATCTCAAATGCTTGAGGGAAGGATTTGGGGTGTTGTGAGTATGGCCAGGATCTTCCAAAGCAGAGTTTATAGTACTGCAAAGCCTTTCCAGGGTTGGGATGCCTGTAGGTGCCACTAGCATAAATGCAACTATTTGTCAGTGTTCTAGGGAAAGGAATTGGGCTTGTTCAGAGTTTTCCTGCCCTGAACAGCCAGCCCTGTTCAGTTAGCTCAGACCTGTGCAGCGCAGCTCAACATCTTCAGTAAGGGGCTCTACATGGCAATGAAGTCGCATATGCGGCTCTGTAAGTACGCCACAAAGTCAATACCTCCAGTTCCTCTGCAGACACCCCCTGCCATGGTATTTATAGCCTACCTGCTGGTGGGCGGTGTGATTCTCTCTTGTATTTTCTTTGGGTTCTTAAGTTTTCATTCACGAAGGATGAGGCTGCGCCACCCACTCGGGACCGATGCTGTCAGCCTGTGCTGCTGCGAGCAGCAAAGCGCAAAGCCCTGCACAGAGGTGCCCACACTCTGCAGAGAACTGGTCGAAGCTGATAAGGCTTTCTGCTGGCTACGGCCGAGATCCCACCTCCCCTCATCACCTCACTGCCTCTTGGGCCTGTGGTTCTCTTAGAGGCTCAATGCGGAGCTGCTCTTGGCTTTGTTAGACCCAAACGCCCCTTCTCTGTGGTTGACACTCTTCTGTCTCCTTCTGAAGCTCTCTTTCTCCCCTGGTACTGTCAGATGTATCTTGCCTGGGTAGAATGAGTTATTTGTGCCACAAGTTGGTTGTCCAAAGGCATTTACCCTCTTACCCTTCCAAAATTCAGGGCTGCTTCACCAAGTCCCAGGTTGTACACCCAAAATTCCATCTTGCTTAATATTGTTTCCATTACTGCACCCTTTTCAGCAGCTTCCCCAGCATCCCCAGCACCCACCCTTGCTCGCCTGCATTCTCCTTAGCTGGCGTGTTCATCGCCCCCTTCTCCTTGACAACTTCTTTCCTGTTCCTGATGGACCCTGATGCCTTCCTTGGTGCTTCAGGCCTACGCCACCTTCTTGTTTTCTCTTCCATGGCTATGGCCCTCCTAGAATAAAAAACTCCCCTTAAGAAAAATAGTCGTGTAAGCCCCAGCTGCTTGTTTTGCTGGAGAGCCCTGCACCACCTTCCTGAACTTCCCATTGGAAGGGAGCTGGGATAGCTGCAGCTTTGGGGCTAAAGAGCATCTCGGTTGTCTTATGGGCCTGGTGAGCATGAGAAAGAGATGCAAAGGGAAAACTGCATCACTCAAAAGGGATGCAAAGCTGTGGCTATCTCAGAGCAAGGTGCCAGACTTGGAGCACAGCATCCGAGCACGGGGCAGGTGCCCGTGTTCCTGCCAGCAGACCTCAGAGGACCCCATCCTGCTCGTGCCTGGCATCCCCCCAGCCTTCCCTTTACAGGCAGTGGATCTGAGACACATGGATACCTGCCCACCGGGACCTGGACCAAACCCACTTGCTTCACACAAGCCACCAAGCAGCCAGCAGATGGTGGTTCTGCATCCCTGCTGCTCTGGGCTGGACTGGGACCAGCAGCTTGTGGGCTGGGCAAATGCCTGCCAGGCTGCAGTAGCCCCTGAGCTCCCAGGGACATGCAGGTAGACACGTGCTGGATGGTGCATGTGGACCTGAACAGCACAAAAGCATTGAGGTGATATTTTTGGCCTTGCCTTTCCTTAGGGATAGGGAATGTCAATACAATAAAACTCACTTAAAAGCCTAACTTGAAACTAAACATCCTTGGAGGACGGAGTTATTTTGTAGGCTTTTTAGACAGCTCCTGAGTGCACTGGAGGCCTCCAAGAGCAGTTTGGAGGAAGAGGTGAATTTTGTTGAAGAATATGACCCCAATGAACAGACTGCTTGAAGGAGTAAACTTCTAGATGTAAATACTAGTAAGCCCTCTAAATAAGCAAACCCAGGCAGGGATCAGGCTCCTGACTTTTCCTTGTGTGACTGCACATAGGATATTTTCTTTCATCCCCTGGAATTTAATAAAAGGAAACATTTTGAAGAAATTAAGTTGGAGATGGAGCTCTTCCTACAGCTCCCCAGTCCATCTCCATCTCTGCCACAGGAAAGCTGAATGAAAATCATAGTGAAACAAAGTGAGAACAAGACGCGTGTCCTGCTCAAGGTGGCTTCCAGTGCTGCTCCCCATGTTGGGGTGCAGGTGGTGCCTTGTTTTGAGCACTGTCATGCAATGTCATATGGGATAGGGATTGCTCAGACCTGGTGACAAGCGCTCTTTCTGGGTACCTTCCATGGTCCTGTTTTGTTTCAGGAGGAGCACGTGCTCTTGTGTGGCTGAATTCCTTCATCTGCAGCCCCTAAGCTCAAGGAATAAGAGTGGGAAATAGATGCAAGGAATATTGAGCTGCAGCAGGAGGGTTGATAGGAAACTGCGAATGAGCAATTACAAAGCCAAGGCTCTGCTGGAAGAGCTTTGGTTTTGGGCAAAGGATTCCAGGAATTGAAAACAAATTCTCCCAGACACTAAGGAGAGCTTGAGCCATAGCAAGTGGTTCTATATGGACTCATGGCAGATCAAGGCAGCTGCCTTCAAACCCTCTCAGTTCCTGGCTCCCTAGACAGGAGATGCAGACTTCTGAATTTCTTAAAATGGTTTGGGTTGGAAGGAACCTTAAAGCTCCTCCAGCTCCAACCCCTACCATGGGCAGGGACCCCTTCCACTGGAGCAGCTTGCTC
>JBAFWW010015130.1:4729-15404 GCA_036873685.1 Agapornis canus
AGTGGAAGGGGTCCCTGCCTGTGGCAGGGGTTGGAGCTGGAGGGGCTTTAAGGTCCCTTCAACCCAACCCAGGCTGGGATCCTGTGCAAGCCAGCACTTGGAATTTCTGGAGAAATCTGAAGTGTTCCCATATGAAGGAACCCTGGTCTCAGGAGGAAGAAGAGAAGGTGGCAGGTATCACAGCTTTTAAGCAGGACTCCAGGAAATATATCTCCCTTTTCCAAGAAACCTTTTCTTTTTCATAGTTCCACTTGTTCCATGACCTTCTGGTTGCTCTGCCCTTTCTGAAAGATAAGTGACACCTTTTTGTACAGCCAAAGGAAACCTCGCATCAGATGTGATGAAAGTAGCATTGCACAGTGTTGGGCTTTTCCTTTACTTGGATGGCTTTAAGAATTTCATTTGAATGCTTTCAGGTTCTCTAAGTTGATTCAAAGTATGGACATTGTTATTGTGTCTCCAGGAGGAATAGGATTGGCCCTGCAGTCTGATGTGTTTATGGGTCTGGAGGTTTGGGGCTTGGAAGGAACCGATTGGGGCATGGAAGGTCCATTTCTGGGCCCCTTCTGAGTTCAGTAAAATCTATTCTATGCAATATTTTGCAATACATGTCAACAAAATCCACTGAAATCTGTTCTCAAAGGCAAATGAGGGGCAAGTGGGGGGGGGGTGGTGTTTCTCCACTCATCTTTTCTGTCTCTTCTGTAGGAGAAGGATGCTGCTTCTGATAATATGGCACTGAGCAGTGTGATTCTAAAGCAAGTACGGCTTCTGTGTCCAGCTGGTGTTCTCTGCAATGAGTCTGATTTTGGGCTAGGTTGGGATGGGATAGAAAGGTGAAAGCTTTACCTGAAAATCCTGTTGTTACCAGTGATATTCCTGAATGTGCCTGGGGATTCTGCCACATTACAAAGCTGCTTATCAAGAGGACAGGAGTTTTACTCATTTGCTTTAATGTGCCATTGGCTTACTGAAAGATAATGTGCTATTTTTACTTTGGACTCACGTTGTATTCTCAGTAACTTGAACACACTGTAAGGATTCTGCTGCCATCCTTAGCAGCCCTCAGCTGGGAGTCCAGGCCTGATTTCCTTGGAAAGCAGACTTTCTGATTGCTGCATCGTATTTGCAGTTAGAAAAAGCAGGGGTTTGTCATTGTTGCAAAAGGAAGAGCTGCAGCTGTTCAGAACCTGGTGGATCTTTCCTTGTCTGTGTGAGTAATAGGGGGAAAGAATACATACGCTGCAGCTCCTCAGTGGCTCCTGTGGGCAGTTGCCTCCTTTTCGTGGTAAAAGTCACTTCAGAACAAATGGAAAATAGAAGTGGAAGAGCCTGGTACATTGTGCCTGCTGGGAAAAGGAAGTGCAGTTCCAGTTCAAGCCTGACAAGCCATTTAAATCTTTGGGCCATTCACCTTTGTGTTGTGTGTGGTGTTGAACATTGCCATAAGCTTCATGTGGGGAGCCCTATCTCTTTATGTATATTGGAGCATTATGTTATATATGCAGAAAGAATATATTTGGGGTGAAATGTTGTAATTCAGCAGTGTGAAAAAGGATTAAGTGAGGTGCTGGGTTATTTAATAGGACACACTAAGTGTGACGTGTTATCCTGAAGTGATACCAGTGTTTTTGCTGCCTTTTATCTGCTGGTTCATTGGCGCTTCCAGCTAGAGTAAGATCCTTCAATCCTCTTAGACTCTGCGGACACTTAGAGGTACAGCTTAGACTGAGAGTTTAGAGTCTGAATGGAGCTGCTCGTACTTGTCTGTTCCCTTTCCCAGAGCTAATAAGCAAGTGAGTTAAAGTTGAGAGTACTAAACAGCAATGTGTGCCAGTGATCTCTCTAGAGAGACTTTGTACCTGGAGAAGCTATCCATTGCAATGTGCAACATCTGCACAGATACCCAATGTCCCACATGTGTGTAGAGTTCTTGCTCAGTGTTGTCCTCCTCTTCTCCCTTTTTCCTAAACTAACCAGCCTGTAGTAAGCACTAATATTTGTATTATTAATGTGCTGTAAGCCACAGTTAAGGCATGGAAAGTGGGAAGGAAAATGTTTTGCCTGTGAGACTGTTCCTGCTTAGTTTCAAAAGAAACTCACCATGATGCTCAGATTCCTAATGCCTCCGTTGCTGGTGCATAGGGTCCTGCCTGTGGACATTTCTCAGTAAGCCCAAAAGTAAGTGGTGAGCAAACACCACACATAGGCACTCTTCACTGCTTGCTTGCATGTCCTGTCCAAGACACCAAGACCTCTGTGTGCCACAGAGTGATGATCCTCAGCCTTTAGTATGGCTAATGTGTGTAACTTCCCAAATTAAAGTAGTCGGGATTCTTGTGTGTTAACAGCCTAACCAAGAGATCACAATGCTTGTAGATACATTAAATGTATACATGTGTTTAAAACTCCCATTACTATCTTTGAGGAAGTAACTTTTGAACTGAATGAGAGCCTACATGAGTTCAGTTTTCAGTTCTCTGTGTGCCTTTACAATCATTTAACACTTGCATTTATTTATTTACTCCCAATAGTAAACTTACCAGCAAACCTGTGCATATTTATCCTCTAGGGTAGATACTTGTTTGCTTTTTCTTTCCCTCTCCAGTAACCGAGTGCATGTTACATCTTGTCTGTTAACATAATGCATAGGGTAGGAGATAAAACCAAGTTCTTGGACTCCAAACTGGCCAAAATACCAACTCTGTAGGAGGGCCATAGTAGGTGTGTTAAAAGTAAACCAAACCGGTGTGACCACATGCTGCCTCTGTTGGCCTTTTGCTTATGCTCTCCTGTTCTCCCCAAGGATCAGAAGACTTTTTAGTGTTTGCATCTGAATTTCCTTGCTTGGTTCAATTGACGTGTAATCACCACGCTGAGAAAATGGAGACCTTGGATTACTCCTCTTTTGGAAAATCTATGGTAGCTATTCATTATTAAAGATACCATTTTATATAGCTGAATGGTATATACAAGAAACATGATGCTGATTTAGCTAAAATACCAGAGGGATGTGGAAGGAGCTGCACACTGATAAGGCTGCGTGATTCATTACAATGTTAGTTCTGAGGCTTTCATGGCTCAAAGTGCTGAGCTCTGTAGTTTTGTGCTGTCATTTGTCTTTGTTTTAATGGGATTAAGTAATTATGTGTGCATTTTCTTTGCACTAACTAGCCTGATAAAAGCATGCAAAACTGAATAGCCCATAAATTGTCAGCTCTTCTGTTCTCGAGAAAGTGCTTTGATTGCACTGCAGTTTTTAAATCTTGGGGCATATATTTAGATGACCTACTGAGGTGAGTAAGACTATAGAAGCAGTTTATGTAACTAATGGGCTGAGGGTCTTCCCTTGGGAGTGTGGCTAAGGGAATGCTTTCAGCCTGCAGTACTGAACCTGGAAGAGATGAATCCACAGCATCGTAAAGCAGAAGTAACAGACATGTAACCTCAGGCAGTGTCAGAAGTGGCTCCTCAGCTGGCCTCCCAAATGGTGGCATCACTCTTCATTGGAACTAAGCTTATTTGGTATTGGCATTTGTACTTTGGCTGTATCAGTGGTAGCTTCAGATACAGGTTTTGCTGCTGCTTTGCAAAACCTCTGCCTCTGTCCTGCAGCTGTTAGGATGTTCACTGGTTTTTTTGCTGGCTTGATACCTGGGTTTTGAAGGATTAACTGCTGCTCATGTATCATACCATCTGAAAAGGGGAGTGTGTGTGTTCGATGAAATCATCAGGTGTTTGGTACGTGATAGCATCAACCCACTTGACTTTTTTTTCTCTCCATAGCTTTATTCTTTCTATATGGCATGTTTATGCAGTCAGTGGTATCTTTACTGTTAATTCAAATTAAATCTTGTCTTGAGAGTTTGTGATCACATTGGTGAAGTGGTTGTGTTTGCTGCTTGTTTAAGTGCTGGCCTGGGGAAGTAAAGGTTTTGCTGTCTTCAAAATGACAGCTATTAACTATGAAATACTGCTCTTCCATTCATTTGCAAGTGATCTGCATTGAAGAAGGTTTTGGTGCTATTAGGTTGTCTCTTCATTTCATGCTGGAACATACTTGTGTTAGCTGGCTGCAGTGCTGTCCATATGGGGCAGAGCTGTAGCCTTTCACTCCTCTCCTCACTTAAAGTTGTGTTGTCAGCAGATCCATTTCTGCTCTTCTGGAGTTCAGCTATTCCACTTGGCAGTGGGGCTTTGGAGGTTTGTGGAGTTGTGAGTCCCTAGTCCCAGGTAGCCACTGAAGTTCACAATGTAGAATGAATGAGTGTGCCCTAAAAATGGTCTTTGTTGTCTGGACAGTCTGTCAGAAGACTTGCTATGAGCATCCCTGTCGGCATTGCACATACTAAGCAGGTTTGGTTTAGGTGCAACAGCATGACAGAAATGGACAGCTTTCCTACCCCCTGCCTTGACATCTGTGAAGCAGAATAAGGCAGTTCAGGCCACCTTGTTTGTTTGTCCTACAAATAGGCTTTTTCATATCCTGGTTGCCTAATAGAATGGATAGGTTCTATCTGAATGTTGAATCTCTTGTATTTCTATTTTAGCCTCATCTGGCTGCTTACACTGGTTAGTAAACTGTACAGCCAAGCTGGATGTAACCAGGAACATGAAGCCAAGCCAAGGTGCCTGCTTTTGTATTTAGCATTTCCCCCTGGCCACCCAGTCTGAGTTTCCTCCTCACTTTAACTTGGGAAGTTAGGCAGGATGTGTATCCAGGATGTGAGGCTGAGGAGGAGGCAGTTCTGGTCCATGATCTGTTATACACTGTGATAAACAAGCAGGCAGGGCAAATGGTAATGGAAAATCAGGGCTTGCTTGCTTGTCACCTCACCTTGTCTTTCTGTGGTCTGGTAGCAGGGACAAGTTTGGAGGAGGAGGAGGAGGAGAGGTGTTGTGGGGCTGCTTAAAAACAGCAGGCACCCAGTTGTTGCTCACGCCACTCCCAGCTAAATCCAAGTGCTAAGTCCTCATGTGGTTAAGAATGTTGAGACACCTCTAACACGGTAATGCCTAAGGAAGATACCCCCTGGGTGCATGTGATGCCACATCTGGGGTGAGATTGTAAGTAAAGAAAACGCAACCCTAAAATCCCACAAACTGAAGCTTGTTGAAAGCTTTTGGGCACCTGTAGCTTGAAGAAGGTGGAAAGAGTTCTTTTGTATGGATATATTAAAAAAGAATACAGAGTGCCTTCAGCACAAGCACTGGGATTTTATTTGCCATGGTGGTTGTCAGTATGTAGCAAGGCACTGGTCAGTATTGCCTCAGCCTGTCACTGTGATGCGTTGGGCATTTGCAGTTGTAAATCCTCATCCTACGTCACAAATACAGGATTTTGCAACCAAATCAAAACACAGAGCAACTTTGTATTCACAAGGCTTTGTGCCATCTGCCATGGCTTTGGTTGCAGCTTCTGGGCAGTGTATAAAGGGAGTTACAGATATGCATGTACTGGGATAATGTTTACGTATTGATAGTTTGCTTAATGGAAGCTTTGCACACAGGTTGACTACCCAGGGCAGTGGCAAGGGAAGAGGGTGGAACACCATGGAAGGGCTGGGGTGCAGTCATCTTAACCAGAATCCACATTACCAGAGCTTCGTGGAAGTAGGTTAAGTTTGTCAGAGGTGATAAACTTAATCTATGCTAATAATTCAGTGATACAAAAGCAGTTCTGGAGGTCAGAGCAGTTGGGTTGAAGGTCCTGTAGCCTGTGCTATATGAAGTTTGGGGGTTTGTTTGAGCTGGACCAGAAGCCCTTATCATGCACCTTATCTTACCAAGTAGTTTAAGTAATGAACTTGTGTTCAAAAATGATGTAGATGAGACATGGTTTAGTGGTGACCTTGGTAGTCCTGGAGTAAAGGTTGGATCTTAAAAGTCTTTTCTAACTGAGCTGATTCTGTGATTAAGTTCAGAGCCTCTTGTCCCCTTTTGGCATTGGGGTCTTATCTCAGCATGTGTGGAACAGATCCGGGCTTTGTTGCTGCCTAAAGGAACCTGGTTTGCATATCTGGAGTTGGCAGAGTGATAAGATAACAGGTGACCAGAGGGCTCTGGTGTTTATGCTGAATACTGCAGTGGTGAGTTGGGTTGTTACTTGTTCCTGTCCCTCAAGAGACAGTATTTGTCGTGACAGCACGTAGTGTGTCGCTTACATTGGTTTGAACCTGCAAGAGGGTTGCTGCATCTTGGGCTTTGTGTGCAAGTGAAGTCTGTTCATGGTGTGTGCAATAACCTTGGTGACCCCAGGATGGGTTGGATTGATTGTATGTGTGTTATTGTGCAGGGTTGGCTTGTGGCTGCTTATGGAGACTGCCAGATGTGTGGAAATAACATCCAGGTGCTGGAAGTGCTCATGTTTCAGGCGCAGTTGCATGGTACAATGAGAGAATGTGGGCACTGAAGGTGTGCAGATGGTTAGTGTGGAGGTGTTCCCTCCATCACACCACACATGCTTCTCTACCCTTAACATCAGCATTAAACTGTAAGATCAACTACCCTCTTCTTCTAAAGTTGCTAAATGTTTTGATTGATTTTATTAATAAAACAAGTTTAATCAAATACTAAATACATGCTTATTTAATGTTAAAAATGGGCAATACTACTGGATTAAAATGTAAAGGATCTTATATGGTCAGTTGGGAAAAGCAGTAGTAAAGGCTTCTTGTCCTCTTGGATTTAGTTGTGTAAGTAATGTGGTAATGGTTTCATGTTGCTCTGCATTCAAAGGAAAACATCAGCTTCTGTGGCTGACATAGTTTAGATGATTTTGCTGTTCTATTTCTATTAGTTGTCCCTTGTAGTTTTGTCGGGCAGAATAATTCCTTGCTAAATCTTTGTGAAGGGCTTCAGACTGCCCTGATTAGCTCTTTTCTTGTTGAAAGAGTTAACAAACAGGGAAAGGCTTTGGGAGCGCTGAGTTTCTGGCAAGTACCCTCAGTACAGAGTGTACTGAACTGGAAATGTTGCAGAGTTAGCACAAACTGTCTGATAGAAAAGGCACGTTTTTGTTATAAACACTGGCTGCTGAACAGAGCTGTTGGTCTTGGGGAACAGCTTTAACCGATGACTGTTGCTTTTGAGTGATATTAAATATTTGTCCTGCGGTGAATGTTGTCTTGGGAAAACTCGCTGCTGATAACACAGAAAGCAGTCATTTATTATGAACTTCCTTGGATTTATCTAGACTGCTCCAGTTCCATTTCGATGTTGTTTTGGGGGCTTGGAAAAGTTCTGGGTTTGGTTTAGGGCTTTTTTTCCCCTTAAATATAAGTATTTATACAGGTGTCTTGTGACTTCAAAACGTTCTTTCTAAGCTTTGTCTTGTTTTCTTTCTGGCTTTGTACTGACGCTTTGGTGTCTGTTACTGTTCCAAGTGACAGGACTTGCAGCAGTAATGGATAACATCAACTTCAGGAAGGATAAGGCAGCAGGAATATGTAAACCTTTCCCAGCTTCAACTCTGTAGAGCTGTTTCCCAGAGTCCCACCCTGAGATGATGGGCTGTAGATTCACTCTGTGACTCTTTCCTATTATACACCATGAAAGTCTGACATGGAGTGTGGCTCTAAACCCTGCATTTGTGAATGTGTGTGTCTGTATTTCAGTGGCTAATGAGAGCCTGGAAATACTGACTAAACCTCCTAAGCAAACACTGTGAAGGGAGCAGAGATGAAGTGAGACTCAGACTGCAACCGAGTGTAAAGAGTTACTCTGATCACTCTGATGGTGTCTGTACAGTGCTCACTAGTGCTGCGTGTTACCTTCCATTCGAAAGCCTTTCTTTGCTGCTGCTTTGGGTGTTCTGGTGTTTGGTTATTTTGTGGTTTTGTTGTTGTTCCTTTTTGTTTGTTTGGGGATTTCTTGGTATTATCATCATTATTCTGTGTCAGTGTCCTGCTCGCTGTTCTCGGAATGCTGGTGCAGTGGGATGCTGTGCAGCCCAGCCCTGTTAGAGCGAGGGAAGAAGGAACTTGTTTCTTGCAGATGATCTGTCCAGACACCCAGGGAAGAAAATACCAAAAGGAAGCTTACTTGGACTGCACAGATTTTGGTTGGAAAGTCAGGATTCCCACCACGAGCAGCCTGCTCCAGTGGAAGGTGTCCCTGCCCCTGGCAGGGGTTGGTACTGCATGAGCTTTAAGGTCCCTTCCAACCCACACTGCTCTGTGGTTCTGTGTTTTGCAAATACAAGGCCAGAATGAAAGGAAGTTGGGAACCTGATGACCTTCCTGTGAAATACATCCTTTGTCCTCTTCTCATGCTAAGTTTTGGGAGCCTGTGAGCCTTGTTTGGTTTTCCATGTACACTTACCATGTCTAGACTTGTTGCTTATAGAACATCTGCATGCGCTTTGTCACTGGGTAAATGATTAGCAATGGGAGAACTTTAAACAAGAAGTGCTTTGGAATGTTAATTGTAAATCTAATGACTTCCTTTGAAAATGAACCTGAAGCAGAACTTAAGTAACTGTGATTGAGGAAAGAAATGTGGGAGGATAAACGAGATGAAGCTTGTGATAGTTTAAAGGGGATCTGGTGATTTGGGCATGGAGGGGGCTTTCCACTGGCAGTCTGGGGATATTTAGCAGCTTATAATGGAACTGCTGCATGGGATCAAGTTTTGGAGCTGATGCATTCCTTGGAAATAGCTTTAGTTTCGAGACTTGAGCTTTGGGTAAGAATCTCTGTTAGGATAACTGAAGGAAGTTCAGTTGTGGATTACTGGGTCTTAGTAAAATATGTTGGCAGCAGTGGCTCTTGTATGTAAGTGGTTACTTGTGTGAGTGAGTGCAGGTGGTTTAGAAATGAGTTACCTCTTATGACACCTTGTTCAAAACACAGAAAGCTCCCCAAGCCAACAGCAAACACTGTTCTTCCCCTACACCTGGCTTTAAGGTCCCAGCTCCTATCTATTTTAAGTCTCTTCAATTTTAAGGCCACCATTATTTGATTGCAGTTCTAACTGTGATTCTGCGTGTGGCTGTAAGAAACATCTCCCAGAAGAACTAAGGGGTATTATAAAGTAAATAGTGAAGGTGAAAAAGAAATAGTTTGAGCAATGTGTTCTGTGAAGAACCAAAACGTGGGTATTTCTACTCTGAATGCTTTCGGTTTGCTACTGCTAATATTGATAGAGTCTCATTCGCTGTGTTCTGATAGGGATGAGAAATGGCACAAGTGAGGACTTGACAAAATACATGAGCTGTTCTGCCAGAACACCCCCAGTGTTGTATCTGTGCCTGCCAGATTGGGAAGTGAGGATTGTTCTCCCTGGGTAACTTAGCCTTTGGGGCAAATTGCTGCCTCGTTCCTGGTGTGAGGATCTGGACTTGTGTGTGTTGGTGCAGGTATGTAGTAAGAAGTGCTGGTAACAGAGAGGACTAAAGGTTTTTCTGACTTGGGTTTGAAATGACTCCTTCCAACCCCCTTTGAATATTTGATACCTCAGAAGACCATGGTTCCCTTCACTCATTCTGCCCCAGCAAGCCACAGGAGATGCTTGAACCTACAGGACATGTTTAGCAGCTGCCTTGCCAAGAAACCTTTCCCCTTTCAAACTGTAAATAGCTTTTCCTTTGGAAATAGTAATCTTTTTATCTGCCGTGTGTTGTTCTCCACAGCTTGTCCCTCATCTGAAGGAGTTTATTTTTGTGAGGCTTTTCCAGATTTAGGAACTGCACTTGATGACTCACAGTATTTTTGGGTTTTTCCTTTGCTTTATGCCAGGTATGAGCAGCTGTGTGCTTGGTAAGCAGCTTACTCCCTGCCTGTGCTTAAGCACTGCATTCTTCTCGCTGTGTTCTGGCTGAGAGGGGGGGAAATGCTGACTTTTCCTCCTGTTTGCTTTTTGTGCTCAGCCCACAAAAGCCAGTTCTGCTGTTGTTGGAGCAGCCACAATATTAAATAGAGCATCCAAGCCAAAAGAGGACGATGGAAGCGGTTGTAAATAATCCTTGTTTCCCCCCTCCGTGTTCACTTTGTCTGTACATCATCATAAGGGGTAGCACTTCAGAAGTACAGCAGCAACAGAAAGCAGATGGTTACTATAGTGTCAGTGAACGTAAGCACAGTTTTACTTGGCTGAAGGTATTTTCTAGTTTCTCTTGTCTTGCCTGATGTTCCTGAAGGGCTTTTATAAACACCTTGAAGCACCATTTTCATACAGCATTTGATCTTTTTTTACCTATAAAAGCAGAAGTACCATCTCTGATGTTTTTAAGTATATCCTTATGCTAACGGTTTTATTGCCACTGTGGTTTACTCATAACTGCCTTCAGTCCTTCTGAATAGCAGAACTGGTTTCCTTATGCTGTGTCAGTCACAGTCCTCTTACAGTAACTATCTCCCCCATCAGGTAAGAGGCGGCTGTAACTACAGGCTCAGTGTTACTCACTTGAACTTCAGAACAGAAAGCAGCAGCCAGAGCTTCCCTGTGCTGAGGAGAGGTTGTGGTGTGGGAAATCATAACCATCAGAACCGTGGAGGAAGGGATTAGATGGCATTTCTATCCATCTGTAGTATCTGTATGTCTGTGGTCAGCTATTAAGATGATGTTGATAATGTTATTCATAGGATCAGCCAGGTTGAAAAAGACCTTTAAGATCATCAAGTCCAACTGTTCCCCAGCACACCAAAGCCTCCACTAACCCATGGCACTGAGGCCT
>JBAFWW010015133.1:0-17943 GCA_036873685.1 Agapornis canus
TGCCTTACACCAAGGTCTCTGGATTGCTCACAAAATGTCCGTTGTCAGACAGCCTATCCACAACCACTCGTCACTGGCTTCCAGCCTGACACTAAGCAACAGGAAAGTTGAAAAGTGACTATAAGATGTTTTAAATACTTCAAAAGAAGACAGACAGGATCTTATGGGACTACTCATGACAAAGTATAGAAGGTACACTCAGGAATATTAAGGATGTAAGCAGAGAAGTTAGTCATTACTCCTAGCAGCTCAAAATGATGGGGAGTTTTCCCGTGCATTTATTGAGAAAGACAGAGTAGAGGAACTAGATCAGTTTGTATGCCTTCTATAAGGAAAAAGAATCAAATAAAAAAAAAATAGATGTGGAATAGCAGCATTCATACAAAATCTCTTAGGGAACTCACACAGCAGCTGCAAGACTACAGACTAAGGTGTGCAAGATATAAGGTGTGCAAGATATAAGGTGTGCCAGGTGACTACTACGCTTGCCAGGGTAACCCTTGTCTACCAAAATTGATGTTCATGGGATTCCAGAAACTTCTGACTGATGAGTCTGATTTCCATCTTTGATAAGGTGGAGAGTCTACAGTGAAACATACAGTCAGAGCATACACATAAACAGTTTGTTTGGAAAGGGACAGTCTGGCTTTCTGGCAAGGGAAATCTCTCTCAACAGTCTGCCAAAGCTCTTGAAAGGGGTCAGATATCACATGGATATCCAGCAAGCATATCTAGATTTTCAAGAAGCCTTTAACAAGATTTTGCAATAGAAATTTCTACAGAAACTGATATGCCATATGATTTGGGATCCTTCCATAAATTAAAAAGCTGATTAAGAGAGCAGGAGTGAAGGAAGAACTTATTGCTTCCTCTTCAGGACAGAGACAAATTAGTCCTGAGGCCTATAGACATCAGTGCTGTGACTGATGTATTTTATTCACCATTCATTGCAGAAAATGAAGTGCACTGTCAGATTTTCAAGTCTACCAACAATACTAAGCTTTTCCAGGTAGACAGATGCCATAACAATGGTCAGTACCTCCCTAAGCTGAGCGTGTAAGTAGGTGAGAATCAGGGCAAACAGCTGCAAGGTTGTACACAACAGAAAAATTATCTGAAACATGCCTATGTGATGCTGAACTCTGAACCCCAAACAGCTCTGGATCCTGGAGTCACCAGAAGTTTCACTAGAGTTCCTTGAAATCTTTCAGTCAAGGCATAGTGGCAGACAAAATAGCCAACACATTTGGCATCACTGAAAAGGATACAGGAAAAAAACACAAGAGAAGCTTGCATTGAGGGCAGTTCTGATGTCCATGTTAAAATGCAGCTTGAGCAGCTGCCTCATAAGGAAAAGTTAGAAATGTCTGGAATTTTCATTTTGAGGACCAAAAAGCTGAAGGGGATGTGATTATGTTTCAAAACATAAGCATGCTGTATGGTGTAAAGGCAAAACTGTTCCAACCAAATCCTGCAATACTGGAAATAAGGGGTACTTAATAGATTTATGAAATATTACAGAGCAGACTGTGAACTTCAGGGACTAGGTTCTGTCAGGTTACAAATGCAGGCACTATGTCCTGGGTTCAGCATAACAGGTTTAGAAGGTATTTGGATAAATTCAAGGACCACAGATTCATAAATGAATATTAAATCAAACTAGGCAGGGAATTAGCCTCTGATGCCCATAACATCATCCTGGACACTACAGAATGGGAATGGAGACAGTGAGGAGGTTTCCAAGATAAATAGATTCTTGGTTTGTTACTGGGCATAGGAAATTGTGCTAGCCAGACTATAAGTCTGACTCAGTAATCCTTAGCTTAGTTCCTTATTTGTATGGAGCAGAAGTCAAATCACTGCAGTAAAAAAGGGGCTACTCTCCCTTTTTACCTTAGCTATGCACAGCTGCACCTTTTCAGCTTACATACTTCATTTCCAGCCTCTGGCATGTGATCATGCAATTAGTTTGTAGGATATGAAAGCAAAGCTCAATTTGTAATGCATGTTCATGTTTACATTACTTCCAAGGATTAGCAACAAGTTTATAGATTAACAAATTAATTTTGAAATCCACTGTTTGTTTTTTTAAAGACCTTGTCTCCTTTGACAAGTTTCTTTTAGAAATGTGGTCTCTACTATTGATAACTAGCTGAGTAATCAAACCTGTCATCAAACATTAAGTTACTATTAAAAACTATTTAAATTATTTAAATTCCTCTACATAAAATACCAAGTAGCTTGAGTGCAGAAAATGCCTACTCAGGAGTCAGGAAAAAAACACCAACAGATTTATATGAATCTTATCTCTTGAGCTGAGTGGGGAGGGGAAAAAAAGAACAAAACAAAACAAAACAAAAAATCCAAACCAAAGCATCACAACAAAAACAGGCCAACCCATAGCACTGGACAAAAGTAATTTTGTTTGGAAGTGTGTGTAATGTTAACAAGTAAACATGCTCCATTTATCAGATATCCTGGTAAACATATCCCATTTCCCTATAGCTGGCGATTGTTGGGTTGAAGGTTTGGGGTTTTTATGATAGTTCCAATACTTCTATAAATTTAATAGGATTAATGTTCTCTTCTCATATTATACCACAGAGCTTTACTAAACACTTATCAGTTTGATGTTCTAAGGCTTTTCCTATTTTTGTTTTAAGACCTTGTACTCTCCTTCTGAATCAAGGTTGCTTGTAAGACCTCAGTCAATTTCAGGTGTTTCCTCCACTAAATGACATGCCTGACAGCCTCTGTCATATATGAATAGAAACAACAAAAGTTAAGTGTAGACTTACAATCAAGTCTGTACATCAGGGAGTCAAAAATAATCAAGCAAGTAGTAATAGCAGAAGTTACCATTTTTGACATTTACACTAATGCTTAAATAACTTTCAGTGAAGTGAATTTCCAAATACTTTGTCTTTAAACAACCACAGACATCCTGCTTGGCAACGGTACTAGTAAACATTCCTTTGAATGAAATTACTTATTTAACTATGTTCTAAATACTGATCTACATGAAGATTAATGTTTTCCCTTCAAGTCATTTGCCTACAGTCTTCCTTTCCTTTAGCACAGTGACATTTTCTTTCTGAACTACAAGGGCTAATCAGCTTTCCTCTGATACTTCCAAGTCCTCAGAAGCCCTTTCTTTTCCCACTGATTGGAAAAATGTATCAGCCCTAATAAAGACAGTAATTAGTTTCTTTTCATTAGAAGGAATGAAAAAACAGTGCACAGTTGAATGATTATGGTCACTACTAAATGAATACTTATGCCGGCAATGAAGACCAACATTTATTCATGGCTCGTGAATAATAATTTCTCAAAGGCAAGTGAGGAAAAGGTAAAACCAGCAAAATTTCTTTAGGGTACAGCACACATTACACCAATATACTATATGAAAATCTGTGGAGCCTTTATCTGATCTACCTTCTTTGATGTCTTTGCATCTCTTGTTTTTCTTTATGGATGTAAGTTCTCCAGAAAAAATCAGATATGTAAAGCAGAAGAAAAGACCAGAGCTAATTGTACGTCCAGCTGCTTTTGAAAATTCCTGCATAACCAGCTGAGCAACAAGATGTCATTAAGTCCATTGAACAACCTTAACTCTCCCAATCTCAGGGAGGTCTGCTGCATAATAACATAGAAATATCTCCAATGATATTCTTCATCAAATAAAACTCAGATGAACACAGGATGGCAATAAAGCATTCCAATATATTCACGGTAAATCTTTTCTAACTTGGTATTAGGGACAGAAACTCTGAGAACAGAGGTGAATAACCAACCCTATTAATGCCTATGAATATAGAATCTTGGCAGTACAAAAGTTTGGTTCAAATAGTGCTCTTGGAACCTGATGTCAAGTTTTGGGACTAGTATCTACAAGAGGTGTAGGATTTGGCCAAAAGGTGATTAATCTCCTTGGCAATTCAGAAAACAGAATGCTAACACATTTCTAGCCACATATCTCAAGGTCATTAACTTACAGTGCTTTTCTCATGGCTTTGCAATTTTGCATTCAGAGAAGGCATAAGAAAAATTTTAATTATCAGCCACATATAATGGCTTGTAAACCACAACTGAAAAGGAAATATAACTATTTTTACAAATAACATTGCTATTAGCTACAAGTAGGTTTGGAAACATCACAGTTATGAATATTTTTGCTAGATATGTCACAGCCTTATAAATGCATTTACAAGAATTATTTCCATTCAAATTGTGATAATTTCATAGAAATAGCTAATAGACTTAGCTAGCTTTAGGGCTACATTATATTAAGAGCTGTTAAAAAAAGCAAAGTGTGCTGCTGAAAACACATTCTACCATAGCCTGAAATGTGACTTAGAGGTAGAGTACTAAGACAGATTTTGAGTTCTAAGGTATAGTCTGATAAATATATTCACAAATGAGAGAAACTATTTTTTTATTATTTTAAGTACTAATATGAAAAATCCATTACATTCTAATACTAAGCTCTGTGAAAGGGCTTTAGCACCCATTAAGCTAAAACAATCCATTAAAGCATCTAAATAAATACAATTATCACTTCTGAACTCTAGTGTAAAAGAAACAAACCAAACCAAACCAAAGAAAAAAAGAAACCAAACAAAACAACAAAACACGTACACACAGAAAAAACCCCCAACAAAAACAGACAAGAAAAAAAAAACAACAAACCCCAAACCCCAAAGCACAACCAAACAATTACAGGAGAATAAGTTTATTATAAAGCCTGGCCAGTTACTCAGGTACCTTACCCAGAACTGCAGATTGAGGAATCCAGGACTATGAGAAAAAAAAATCAATTACAAAAATATTCCTCTGCAGACTCTTTCTATTAACTTCTGATTTACCTTACATTTGACGTGACTTCCTGTTAATGTGATCACACAACATGTGCTTCTGTTCTGAACAGTATTCCAGTAAGTTACTCTCATTTCTAGAAATTCTCAGAAATGAGATAATTATTTTTTTTTTTTAAATTGTGTGATATATATAAAACTCAGATGGTGCAAATTTATTCAAGAAAAAAAATTGATTGATTGATTGATGGCTTGGCTTCGCTAACGAAGATTTGGGAAGGGCTTACCCACACTTACTGCAAGCATGATGAGGACTAAAAGGGCAATGTGGGATAGGCAAATCCACTTGGAAAAAAAGCTGCTTGCTCATTCAGGATGTTTCTGAACAAGACTCTGTCACTTCCTGGGTCAACCTCGAGTGACCAATGTCCTTAACCCCCTGCATGCAGGCTTGAGTTCGTGACTTCCAGTGCACCTTATCACCTGCTGTTTCGTCCCTCACCTATCCCTATAGGGCTTTGCAAGAGTGAGTAAAACCTTCAGGCCTGCGTGGTGGATTTTTTAGGTAACACACAGTGTGTGTGGAACTGGCCCTACCCTTTACACCTGAGGTTTATCTGCCAGGGTCTAGCGAGCTTGGATGGTGACAGCAGAGTCCTCAGATCATAAGCTTGGTGCTTAAAAGGCATCACAACCATCTTTAGAAAATTTAGAAAGCTCATTTGGGCATAAAGGATTGCATTTTGCCATGTCTAAAACATCTATTGTAAGCATAGTTTGTTTAAAAATCAGTTCCCAGTGGGATGAAAAACTTGATAATAATACGGTTTTATGTGCATTATTATTTTGTTCTTGCTGAAAAGGAAAATATGCCACCACAGGTGCAGTTAGAAAACGAAGAACAGGAGATTTTAGCTTTCCTTGTGCCTGTCCTCATCTCCCAGGATTCATCCTGACGACTCTTATTACTGCAAAAAAGGACATGGAGCTAGGCAATGGAAACTCATAAGGGAATCCAACTGGTGCAGAAAATTTATTACATTTTAAACTGTAGCTTCATAATGACTAAACTAAACCTTCAAGTTTTATGAAGTTTTCATCTCTTTAAAATTTTAATTCATAAAGATCATGTAAGGGAACTGAATTTCAGTACTACACTGAAAGTCGTGGTATAGAAATGGCATTGATATCCTAAGATACTTTTTCAAAGAAAGATTCCTATTTTTCACCCATCACATTCTCTCCTGGTACAAAGAAAATTAGCACAGAGAAAACCAAAAAATATGCTTTTAAAAAACCATTTCAGGATAATGAAAGAAAACATGACCTAATAATTCACTAATAAGCAAAACCTCACCAAAATGCTATTTACATAATGAGAAAATCTTTTGGCCTTGAGCCATTATAGACTGTGTGAATTTTTTGAAATGCAGAAAAGTAAAACAAACAAACAAACAAACAAACAAAAAAAAAAACCAAAAACAAAAATAAAAACAAACTATAATTGCTCAAGCAGGACAAAAATAATATTTTATATAGAAGGGGGTACAGGCTTACAACACAATCTCAACCCTTGACCATTTAAGCAAAAAGAAAATCTAAATCACTTCAGGAATCTATTTCAGCAGCCAAAAGCAATAGGAAAGCATGTATTTGCAAATGACAGCATTACAGAAGGTGTTCCCAACATCTATGAAAGCTCTGAACATCAATAATCAACTACAGACATTCCCTAGTCTTCACTGGTCTGAATCTAACCACAAAAGCAAGATTTAAGATTATCACCATCTGACTGCTGTTCAGTCACACACATTTTGCAAAAGGATTTAGCAAAGTCTGATGAAACATAACGAGCAACTCATTGGCATTTCACATCATGAATACACTGCTGTGTGCATCTATGCATGCATTTAAACAGGTTAGGTGAAAGATAGCTATATGCTTAGGGTACATGTAAAACAGATTTGAACACATCTTTTCATGAATAAAAATTTGGAGATTATTATTGTATTTGTGGTCCTGTTATGTTAACACTGAATTACAATGAAAGGAATTTGCTATTTTAGAAAATGCAAGCAAAAGCAAGAAGACCTCATCCCCCCAAAAAACCCAAACCAAAACAAAACCCCAAAAACAAATAAAACCCAACAAATGCACAAGACAAACAAAACTCAAACACACTATTACAGAATACAAGAGAAAGCAGACAACTTCTAGAAAATACAACACTTAGAAATTTCACTGACTTAAAAACTGGAATCCCCCAACTGCCACAGTCAGTTTCTGGTGATCTTTTTTTTTTTACACAATTCAATCAAGCAGGCACCAGTTACAGTTTAAGTAGAAATATGTTGTTAGGAATAAATGATTTAGCAGTAACTATCCAAACTGAAGTCAGACTTTTACTAACATACCTGGCTTGTTTTCCATGGTTAAGATTTTCATCCTACATTGTATCATGTCACCAGAAAGAAATCTTTTAGCCTTGCCAAGTTTTCCTTCTCCGTATGCCTTTAAGTTCAACATCACTCTATAGCAAATCTCATGCAATAGCATATCATGGCCTTTTTTCACAACTACACATGTAGATTTACATTTACACAAGTAAAACTTATATGACACATTACACGTTATCATCATTAAGAGTGGGATGCATACATCACCTTATAGCAGTAAGCAAATGCAAAGATTGCATCTTGCACGTTGCCAGACTGATAATGAAAAAACATTTTCATTCTGGAGCAGCTTCAAGTAAAAGCTTCATCTTTCACTGTTTCCAAATAACATATTGGCAAGCTAAAAAACTCTCAATGCATTTGACTGTTGCTGATGAATATGAATTTAAAGCCAACTACAGTGTCATAGTGAAGTTGTTCGTAATCCCAAAATCCTATCATTTACTGATGTAATCAAACTTTATATCACAAGAATCAAGATTTTTTTTTTCTGTAAGTCTTCTGATATGGAGGTTTACAAGTTGCACCTCCTTATCATATGGTATGTTGGCATAAACATCAGAGTTGAAATTCGGTTTCCCACAGTCTTCTCTAAGAGTGAGCCTAAAGTCCGAGCAGATGTTACAAGGCAGTTCTTTATAGTGATATTCTGGATGTGCAGAAATTACTGCATGTATAAAAGAAATGCCAGCATTAGATACTATATGTTTTCAAAAGATAAAAAAATAAAAATAAACAATAAAAACCCGAAAAACCAAACCAAACCAAACCCCAGAAGTTTTAACTGGAAATGAAGTACTAATCCATATAGCATGATACCAACCATAACATTAAGTTGCTTTTTACCTTTTTTCCTGTTAGGATGGTTGTCTACTAATTTCTGTGTAGAAGCAGTATTACACGAGCTTCTGATCACTGCTTTGTTTTCTTTAAAAAATATGTAATTAACTCAAACTATACAAAAGCTAAAGACCAGCAGCTAGGGGAGTACAAAGAAATCAATCTTGGAACAGCATAGACAGCTAAAGGAAAAAGGCAAATGTCATTTCAAATTCTTCCTGAAAATGCACTTCATGATCAAGCCTGTCATGCTGCAAGTGGGGTTTTGGTAAGGTTTCTGATAGCACATTAGTGTTGACACAATCCAACAAATACAGACTGTCTACTGCTACTAGAGACAGTAATTTTTGTGATCAACTTTTTATATAAAAAGTAGGTCAGACTGACCCATGACATTCTGGTAGGAATTTTTTGAGGAAATATTACTACAGTCCAAAATTTTACGTTAACATGAATGGATTCAATAATTCAGTTGTATTACTTGTATATGAGGCAGCAAAACAATATTTGATGGAAAAAGATTGAACTGTATTTAAAATACAGTTAAATAAAATTAAAGAAATCTTGATGAATGTTTGAGCCTGTTACCAACTCTGCTAGAAAATGTCACTGACTAAAAGACTAACCATCACTTGCAGAGGCACAGATATGCTCATGTACTGCATATAGACTAATCTCTAAAACATTTCTATCAGTTACTTGGAAAGCTTAATGAAGAGTTTAAAATTCACTTAGTCAGAAAAGTCTCAGGTAAAAACAGAACATAATTCTACTTTTGGCTTAAGAAAATGACATGTATGCAACATGCAGCATTACAGATAGCAGTAGAGTTTATAATTCCATACATTTTCATAGATGCATTTATTTACTTGTTACTGGTGCACTGTATACTCAAAGAATGTACTAGTCAAAGTATTATCCAGCATTTGAAAACAAAGAACTAATCAACACTGTCATTCGGAGAAGGACAGCAGAAAACAGACAGAATTGTATATACATTTCAAATGAAAAGAACTAAAATAATTTTTGTGTTCTCTGAAGACTTCAAATATCTTTATGCAGGTGAACAAAAATTATACAATACAGCATACTATTCCACTTTTAATTGTTTTTATTTGGAAAGTAAAAACCATTTTCTCAACATGCAAATACTGTATTGGGAAAGATAACAGACACAGTCTTGGGGGTTTTACCCTGGCTAAACCACATAATTACTGGCCATTTTGAAGTCTTGGCACAATCTGAGATTACAGCTCATACTCTCATAGTCTGTGAGCTGCACTTCAATTAGATACACAGATCCATAACATCATGTCTAACAGACCTTGCTGATGCAGGAAATGAAAGATGTCTACATTCTTAAAAATAGAGTTTCATAAGGAAAAACTTGAGTATCTTATTTTCAATGAAACTTATCCCACACCTGCTTCCAAGAGCAAGTGTTTGCATTTACAAGGTCATATTTCTTTCCTCCAATACACAAAGCTTCATCAGAAATACATGGTAGATTCTTTTAAGTACTATGCACCAAAGTAGTTCCTCATGACTGCAAAAATGAATTAGCATTTCCAAGATTTTTCTAATCCAAATAAAGTATGCAAACCATTCCAATAAGTTTCTTAAAAATTCTTTTGTCATACTTTCCCTATGCTAAAACTCAGGAGTGTGTGTGTGCTCCTGTAGCACCCTCCATCTACATGAATGCATGCTACATCCACATTAATGACTTTTAAGACAGCTGCAATTAACGTACGACTATTTATTAAGTTAAGCACCTGACCTAAAGTGGTTCAAACACCATTTTCCAGAAAGAATGCATTAAGCTTTTTCCCAGGTTTGCATATTCAACCCATAATTACAAGGTGAAGGCTTCAACCCTGATTTTAAGGGAAAATAGCTTTAGAAACAATTGGAACAGAACATAAAGAATTACTCTTCTTCCTGCATTGATTATTTAGGGCAGAATAATATAAAAAATAAGTACAATGCATATATATAAAGCACATGGCACTGCCATGACCTGCTAAATTTTTATAAATCATTTTTTCACTTGTGAATGTTTTCTTTCCTGGAACAGATTATCTAAACCCCCTAATTCTTGCCAAAACAGACTCATAACATTTATTTTCCAGGACATATCCTGTATTTGATGTTCAGTTGTAGGATGTAACAGAAAATAGACTTCAAAGACACATCCATCCCCAGTGTTTCTGGGAAACAGTTAACTATTAGAACTACATTAAGCTAAAGCAGTCTTCAGGTAATGATTTACACTTAAAATACATATGACCTCAGAGCTTTAACTCTGTGAGATGAATTACTAACAGATCTAATCTTACTTTTTACTTATCTTAGAGTACTTTGGTGTGTGTTGGTTTGTTGCAGGTGTTTTTTTTGGGGGGGGGTTGTTTTTTTGTTTGGTTGGTTTTGGTTTTGTTTTGTGCAGGGTTTTTTTTGTTTTTGTTTTTGTTTTTTTTTTTAGAAGGTATGATTTTGTTTATTTGTTGTTTTGGTTTAGTTTTTTCTCAGCTCAATTATTTGGACTGCTGTCTGGTTTAAAAGGCAGAAATCTTTCTTATCAAGTAAAAGAGGACCCTATTTTCAAAATTTCCTATCATTTACAGAAGTGTAATACTCATACTTATGACTTGGGTTCTATTTCAGCTAACTGTCAAAATTCCTGAAGAGTTCAGAACAATAAAGTTTTTAAGCTGAGAACCCAAATAATATACGTTATATCCCTACATACAGTATTTCTTTACGGTTTAAAACCATGTTTGTTTCTTTAAGGGAAGTTAAAAATGTGCAGGCTATATTTTCTTTTTATGTCAGTAGGCATTTACTGTTTCACGGAGAGAAAATGTCTTCCACACGCAGAATTTAAGCAATTACCTTTTTTATCAGGTCCAAAATGCAGCTTTCAGACCTACTCCTGCCATTTCAGAAAATTTTATATTCAAAATGTTTACTCCAAGAGTATATAATTGAAGGTTTCTATAAGGAATGAAGATCACATTGTGCTAAGTTAAACTTGATTGTATTCATAACAAACAAGACATTGTGCTAGATGTGACATCTGATCCACTACTATTGCTAAAGAAATTTTTACTAACAAATGCATTCAGTGGGGTACAGACTGTATTCCTGACACCTACCAGTCTGAAACAACAAATGTTTTAACTGAAGACTACTTAGTTCTGGAGCAGCAACACTGAATATATCAGGGTAATATCAGACTCCAATTAGGCTTCCAAAGTCTCACATAGGTCTGAATTTTGGTGTAGAAACACTCAGAAGAGAGTTACTGAGATTATAATATGAAATCTGATTCATGTGAAACTTCCAACCTCTAAATGTGAGATCACAAAACTCAAAAAGCATTTTGGTTTCATCAAAGCTTTTTGTTTCTATGACTGAAAAAAAGGCATTCAAATTTTTAGATAATATTAGTTTCTCATTTCCTGCCCTATCAACAAATTGAGTGCTAAGCTTGTAGCATTACAATGTGTTATGATTTATCCTTGTTCTTCAGAGGATCATTCTTCTTTTCTGTCCTCTGAATTTGTTTAAATACAGTTACTTAGTTTTTAAAAATTTGAAAAAAAAAACCTTTCTTAAATCTATTAATTGAGTTTCTATTTTTCAGATAAAGCATTAATCAAAACCAACTGTTTCATCAGTATTCAGCAATTAAAGCTTCTTAATTTTTAATTATTAATAATTAAAATATTTAGGTTGTAGTTAAAAAATATTTTAACAACACATATAATTTAGCAAACATTTAAAATGTCATTAAGAATACTAGGAAGAAAAAACCCTTTTGTTTCATATCCAGAGTGAGAACTTCACTGAAGTCACCAGAACATTACATTGTTTCTCAGTTTAATGAAATTTCTTACACTCCAAAAGGCATTTTAGATCTACAGACT
Source organism: Agapornis canus (assembly GCA_036873685.1). Lineage (NCBI taxonomy): Eukaryota > Metazoa > Chordata > Aves > Psittaciformes > Psittacidae > Agapornis > Agapornis canus. The sequence continues at coordinate 12,040 of JBAFWW010015133.1, forward strand.
TTCCTCCTTAAAAGGGAAGGATATTACAAAGTCAAAATCATATACTGCATAACTCAGTCCTAGTCCTAGATCTGTATCACAATTCTCTGTACAAAAACAAACAAACAAAAAAAAGTCTATAAATATGCTGTGAAAGTAACAGTAGAAAGAAAGAACAGCAACAACAAAAAAAAATGGGGGAAAAAATAATAAAAGTCCCCATTTGGTGGATATTACCAGTATATAAATGCTTCATCAACTGAAGAGCATATGGGTTATGCTTTACTCCCTAGACTAAGTTGGAAAAACATTGCTGTTCATTTTATAAGGTATTTCAGTGATTTAAAGCCTTCCTGGCAGAGCACTGCATAATAGCTATAATTCTTTGTACTGTAAGCCCAACATCAGTGAAATTCATTCTGAGTAATTCTTATTCCTCCATCTAAGCAGTTTCTGGAATAATACAAAGCATCAGAGAACCTATAGAAAGCAAATAAATTCAACACCCACAAAATTACAGTCCCAGGAGTGTATTATGGGATCATCTTTTGGACATAAATATTAAAAAAAAAATAAAAAATCCTTTCATAACATATGCCACATGCTTTATGTCTCTTCATTCAGCTAGAAGTGGTCCCTGTCACTACTACAAAATGAGCAAGTTCAAACTAAACTTGTATTTTCTGTGAGTCATTTGCCAACTGTCACCTCCACTCTTGTTTAAATGGAAGATAATGGGGGGAAAAAAGCTTTGTATTTGTCACTTGCTTTGACTAACATATTTATTATGCCATTTTTTCACTGCATACTATTGATCAGACAGCTTCCTACCATCCACAGGCCCAAAGACCACAGAACATCTAAAAGCTGGAAGGCATCTCTGGAGATCATCTAATCCAATCATTTGCTCAAAGTACCACCGAGGCAGGGTGCCCAGGACAATGCCAGTCAGACAAGGATAACAGGCAGCCTGTTCAGCTATGCAATTAAGATCACAGTAAAAAATGGGTTTCTTATTTCATTTCATGTCTATTGCCTTTTCTTCTATCAGGATGCATAGAACCACTGACAAAAACCTGGCTTCACCACTTTACTCCCTACCCCATCAGGTGTCATGCACATTGACAAATCTTTCGCACTCAGTGTCACACAGCTGCAGTATATCAGAGCTGACCAGGAGGACCAGCAGCCAAATCCAGCACAGTAAGGAGAAAACACTCCCAGACACCATTAGTGTACTTACAGATAAAGGAATAAGTGAAGGGAACATGTTTTCAAAGTTTCATGCAGAGGTGTCCCTACCGTATCTCTGGAAACTTTAACTCAAATTACTTAGCCCTACAGCTGACAAGCTGGACACTTCAGCAACAGCCATAAAGCTGCATGTACTGTTTGGTCAATCAAGAGCACAAACAACTCAAGTGGAAAAATTGACAAATGTAATAGTCTCTAAAACAACTGACCTTAATAAATAGAAGAAAATCAGTATGTCTTAATATGAGTATATCAGAAATACCCCTGTAGGGTGGGCTTTATATAATGTGTACTGGCAACAGAAATCCTAAGCAGAAGGACACAGCTGAGCACCTGTTCATGACCAAATATCTCAGCTCTGGTACTTTCATGCACCATGAACATCCACTCAGCAGGTGTTACCCATGCTGTACTCTCTCAGCAAAAAAAGAAAACAACCATTCTTACTGGTTTGTTTGGTTTGTGGTTTTTTTTTTTGGGTTTGTTTTTTTTTTTTTTTTTTTTTTTTTTTTTTTTTTTATAATTAAAAAGTTTAAGGAAAAACCCATTAAAAACAAAAAAAGACTCCCCAGTAGTTTTTGAGAAAACTACGTATTTAGAAAATGCTTAAGTCCTATTTATTATTAAAACACCACCAAACAAAAAAAACCCAGTGAACAAAACATGAGTTTATCATCACCTTATGAACAAGGTAGATCTGGAATGCACACCTAGTACATCCTTTGCAATTTATTTTCTAGTCTCCTTCAGTCCAGCAGTTCCTCCATTACTCTTGAAGGCTGACTTTTTAGTGGCATGTTAAAGCACTAATAGTTTAAACAGTAAATAGAGAAATAGAGTTTTTATGCAGCAACACCATTCCTCATCCCACTGTATTTCTGCTTTACATAATATTACCTCTAGCTGCCAACATTTTTAAATTATCTGTTTCCTGCAGGAAATGTATATATATCCACACTAACCGTTGAGAAATACTAGAGAGCACACTTTCCACCTTACTTTTTTGTTGTAATTCCTAATTAAGGTGATATGTGACAACTGTATCCCAAAGCATAAATTATTGCATGTGATTAAAATCATAGGAATTCTGAGTTGTTTTTTTTTTTTTTCCCTCATATTTTCTTCCCTTTAATTTCTAAATAATTGTGTCTTTTTCTATTTCATTTGGATGCTCCCAAAGTTTCAATTCAATCTGAAAGTCCCAAGTGTCTTACAGAAACAAAGAATAAAGTTAATTTCAACTTCATCTACCCACAAAAACTCATCTATGTTACTCAAAGTACTATAGTGTAGTTTGATAGCATCAAATGAGATAAATGTAATTGTGGAGCAGTAAAACATTCAGAAGAGACAAATATGTCTACAGAAAGGCTAAGTCATGCATAGATGATGATCATCAGAGTTTCAGACACTGACCAAAAAGATGGGAGAACTCTTTAACCACACTATTGAAAGAACAGGATGCAAGAGAGGTTTCCCATCATAGAAGGAATAAGGCATGACAATTGTTCACTAAGTTAGTGCAACTAACTGAAACAGAAAAAAAAAAAAATAGGGAGATAAATTACAATTTTTGAGATGGGACCACTATGGTGTTTTTATCTCGCCTCCAGCGCTGAGAAATTTATAAATGAAGCCAAAACAATGTATGCTATGAAAGACAAGAGATTCAGTTGTCTGATACATTTTTTACTTTTGTTACCTGAGTCCTTGGTACTGATTATAACTGAATCAGAAGCCTTTAATGGGGAAGAAAGAAGTATGCTAGAATAAAAATTGTTATCCAACTGCCCTGCTTATCCCACTGAGTAGGATCTTGGATACTCTGCCACTATGTGGCGTAGTAGTGTCCTATCGACTCATCGCTGGATTCTCCTGCAGTGATGTTCTATCACTTCTCCTCAAGAATGCCATTTCTGATCAACTCCAAAGGCAATAGATTTACTAGATTTACTAGATCTTTGATTTCAGTCAACACGGCTGCTCTGTCTTAAGCCTAACCTGAACACAGTATCCACAGGGAACAGAAATTTTATATTATCTATGCAATATTTCATGTAAGGTTCCAAAATTCTTATGTGTCCAAACTCAACTCAAACTATCCATCTTCAAAAAGTATGACTCAGGCAGCACTTACAAACAGGAAATTACAGTATTACTAATTAAAAAGGTATTTTATAGTGCATGGGAATTCTTATTTGGTTTGGATATAATATTTCAAAGGAGACATTACTGTGGGGAATACTGACAGGCAGATAACAATTTTTATTATTTTTATTGGCAACTAATTAGTGAAACTATCACTCAGTTTATTTGATAAAAGGCAATTTAAAATTAGAGTGGGAAGCATTATATGTCATTTCAATTCACAGTCAAAATGCTTATTACTGAACACCTACTAAAAATATCCACTTACGCATGCAATATTTATATACAGATAAAGACCTCCATGCTTGACAAACAGAACATCCCAGAGAAGATAAATTAAATATACCTACTTATTATTTTCAATTAGAAAAACAAAATCCTCTTTGAAAATTTACTAGGGTAAACCAACAACTTCTGCTGACGGTTTCTGGAATTTAGTAAAATAAACTTTTAAAAGCTTTGACGTTATTGGAACACCTCAGAAATATTTGCTAATAGCCTTTTTGTCTCATTGATCTCTAAAATATAAATACAAATATCTTCTAGGATACCATTATTATCATCAAAGGGTAGGTTGTGCCAGAAGCTTTTCTCATTAAAGTATAAAAAGTATACTGCCTACTTTTCCTTTGTGCTTCTTTACATAGTAACTGATTACTGTTCCTCACAATGACAAGTACTGATTATAACCATGGCTTTTTGGAGGATACAGACCTATTACAGATGACTGTTCTAGCACTGAGAATCTTTCTGTTCCTTCCCTATCTAATGCCTACATGTTAAAACATTAAAAACAGTGTAAAGGTGGAAATAACAGGCAAGAATTAATCTTCAGAACTCTCCTACAGACCCTCAAAACCATACATCTCTTATTATTCCTACCAGAGACTGCCCCTGCATTTTGTGGCTGTTATCCCTTATTTCTTTATGACAGACCATGGATAGAAATACAGACCACGGACAGAAATACAGACCACCACCAGACCACACATGAGAGCTGCTCTGTGCACAGCTCTTCTTTGTACAGAATGACATCACTTCAAAAAAAATTTGGCCAATATACTGAGCAGCTAAGTAGCTTCAGCAGTTGAAATGCCACTATTCTGTACTTACACAGATATATCAGCCATTTACTCTCTAAATTTCGCATGTTCAATACCTCATCTACATTGCTCTTCAATGATCCATGTAGAGAGTTTTGCTATGTCACAGAGCTAAACTAACACAAACAGAATTATGTATTATTACAGCTATTATATATTTATACCAATGCATTAAAATTTTTACATATGTTAATAATTCATAACAGATCTTCCTTCAATTACACAAAAATCTAAGTTGACAGTGCAGTAATACAGAACTTGTAATCAAATACAGCAAAAAGCACTGTTTTATTTGAAGTACTTCCATGGATGCCATTCATACCACACCTGAATACTTCAGGATGTGAATGCATCTGTCCTCAGAAGAAACTTCCGAAAAAGGAAATTATTCCAATCTTTGACACAGAAAGCACAGCAACAATGACTGTAGTTAAAAAGCATTTAGGAAAATAACCCTTTTTGCCACACGGGGGCATTCGTTGCTCACGCTAACCTGGGGTCCACCAGGATACCACCACCACGTGCCTCTACCATACCTCCTTTTCCAAACAGCTTTCTAGCGTGTTCACTCCAAGCCTGCTCTTGAACAACAGGTTACTCCTCCCTAAGTACAGGTTTCCATGTTTCCTGTTGAACCTTCATTCCCTTCTGCCCATTACTGCAGCTCATCAAGGCTCCTCTTGGAAGGCTGCACAAACATCTGAGTATGCACGTTTGTCCCACCATCCAGCTCAGTAATGAGGATATAAAGCAATACTAGACCCAATACTAACCCCTGAGGACATTCCTAGGGATTGGACTTTGCTCTTTTGACCAGCAGTTCAGTGAGATTTCAGTCCCACTTCACTGTCCATTTACCCAAGTCCACACTCCTTGTATGAGAATAACCATGAGAGGAAAATACAAAGCTCAAACATTTACAGACTGAGACCTTGTATAATTATATTCTCAGACAATCACTGTGTGTCTGAACCTAAGTGCTATGCAAATGTTTCAAAAAAAATTTGTACCACAATCCATTTAAAACCACATGTGATTTTGCTAGTAGTTCTTCAATACTTTTGTTTAAGTATGCACATATTTATGTTGTGTTGCATACACTTTTAAATACATATTGTTAAAAATACATACATGAGCATGGGTGTGAAGAACTTGACGAGTTATGTTGCGTCGATTTAAGTAACTGCTCCAGTTCAATACATGCATAAATACAAAAGTTGAAGACCCTTGCTAACCAGCTAGTAGAAAAAAACAGAGGGAACCCTGCTCAGAGATGGAAGTGGTGGGTGGGACTGTCTCTGAAAAGCTCTTGTATTATTAGTGGCAATTTTGGGGTTTTATGTATTTTATGTTTTGTGTTTCTTGTCTTTTAGAATCATAGAATAGTTAGGGTTGGAAAGGACCTTAAGATCATCTAGTT